>JAJJKW010000619.1:0-14746 GCA_023805745.1 Isotricha sp. YL-2021b | reverse complement strand
TTTAATTTAGGAACATCATTTTCTAAATAACTTTTTAAATTTTCAATACATTCATATCTATTCATTGATTCTTTTGATACTTCATTTTTTAATGCATTAAATTTATCATCTATTATTGTTAATAATTTATTTCCTATTTCTTGTCTTATTTGAGCTTCTTGATTAAATCTTTCATCTATTTTTTGTTCTAATAATTTAATATAATGATTTTTGCTCTCTAATAAAGATTCACTCTTTTGATTTTCATCTGTTATTTGTTTTCCTATCATATTTATCTATATTTTATTATATATATTCTATTACATTTTCTTTTATTATATTAAATTTTTTTGATGTTTGATCCATTACTTCATCTAAATGTTCATTTAAATCTGCTACTCTTGATGTTAAAAATTCAAATTTTGAATTTTTTGGAGATATTGAAGTCTATAATATTTTATTTTTTAAATTATATTTTTTTATTTTTACACTATTAAGTTTATCTGATATTCTGTTTAATCTGTCAAATTGACTCATGTTGTTTCTGTTCATTTGATAGGAAGTATTCATTTTTTATATAAATTTTTGGGATTAATTTTATTTTTATAATTTATTTTAATGAAAGATTTAATTAATATTTTTGGTAATTTTTAAAATTAATGATGATTATATTTAAATAGTTTTTTATAGAAAAATTGATTGGAAAAATTTAATGAGAAAAATATTTTTAACTTTAATATTCAAATTATTGGAAATATAAAAATATTTTTGATAAATTTAATTTTGTCATTATTATTTAAGTATTAATTTTTATGAGAAAGGAATATTTAATTCTATATTGGACTTATTATAAAATTTTTGATTTTATATTTCAATTCATTTAAAAAAATTTCTTTTTTAATATAAAATTATTCTAATTTACCCCTTTATTAAAGTTACAAATAATTCATCAAATAAATATTTTTTTTTACTCATTTTTAATTAAAAAAAAATAATTAAATACAAATATCATAATATATTATAATTAAAACTGTTATCATAAAAGGCCAAAAAAAAAGCAAAAAAATAAAAAAAACAAAAGTATTTTTTAAAATCCAAGAAAAAAAAACCAAAAAAATCATTAAAAATTTAAAAAAAAAAAAATTTGAAACAATTTTAAAGAAAAAACATATAATATTTTAAAATTTTAAATTTTTAAAATTTATTTTATTCTTCATCATCATCATTATCAGACTCCTTTTTACCTTTTTTAACAGATTTTTTACTAGGTTTTTCATCTTTTTTCTTTTTATCATAAACAGCTTTTTCATTTTCATATCTTTTTTTATCCTCTTCAGCTTTTTGAACATAAGGTTTCTTTTTTTCATCATTTAAAGCATTCCATTCTTCACTCATTTTTTTTACTATTTCTTTATTATTTAAATTAGGGTGTTCCTTTGTTATTGAAGTTCTTCTTTCTTTTATATAAAAGAAATATGCCGAAATTGCTTTTTTTGGAGCATCTTTATCTTTCTTGTTTTTCTTTGTTCCTTTTGCCATTTCTTTTTTTTATTTGTTTTTTTTTTTTTCTTTTTTCGATTATATATTTTGAGATTTCATGAGATATGGATTAAAACTCATTTTTTTAAATTTTGATTGGATAATTTATTTGATACTAATTTTTGAAAATATTTTTTTCTTTTAAAAATTTTCTTTTTTTTTAAAGGATTATTTTTTTCTTAAATTTTATTAAAAAAAAAGAAAGTATTTATTTATTTTTATTTATTATTTTTTTTTTAATTTTTTTTTTGTTATTTCCATTTTACAATATGATAAATTAAAATAATAAAATATATGTTTACTTTATTATTTTTTATTATTTTCAGATATTGAAAATTCATTATCTATTGATATCGAAATTATATTATTGTTTTCATAAACATTTTTATAATTATTATCTTCATAATTACTATTTTGAATTTCATTTGTATTATTTATAGTATTATTGTTATTATTATCTATAGTATTGAACATATTATTAATAGAATTTTTTTTGCTATTTTTAATAGTATTATCAATAGAAAAATTTTCTTTACTTTTTTGATTAATATTATAATTTATATTACCTTTTCCAATATTATTTTCCCATTTTTCTTTAAATTCTTTTAATTTCTCAACTTTTTTCAATTCTTTTTCTAATTTAATAAATACTCTTCGAATAGGAGTTCTTTTATTAGATATAACTCCAATATACTCAAGAATATCTTTCAAATAAAAAGTAATTAATCCAGTAGTATTACAAATTTTAGAAATATATGAAGGATTAATAATCTCTTTACATTTTTTAGTTAGTTTATCTATTTTTTCAATATTTTCTTCATCAAAATTGAATTGATTAGCTTTATCAGATAATAAATTACCTATTCCATTGTTTTCTTCATTAATAAACCAAAGACAAAAATTTTTCCAAAATATATTATCATCTTTAATATTAGTTAAATCATCTTTTTTAAAAATATGACAAAGAATTCTATAAATTACTATAATTTTTCTCATTTCTCCAGATAATTCTTCAGTATAAAAAATTCTACAGTATGAAGGATTATTTAATAGATTAATTGCGTTTATGGTTTCTCTTGAAAAATGAAATTCAGGAATTTCTTTTTCAATTTCTTCTTTATGTTTTTCTTTAATTTCATTTATTGTTTTTGTTTTTGAATTTTCAAAATCATTTATTATTTTGTTTAAATAATTTATATAAGTTGAAATAAAAATTTTTTTATTTGATTTGACTAAATTAATTTTATCATTTCTATTACAAAATTCAAAAATATATTCTTTGCAATAGTCTTCCATTTTTTCTAAATAAGGTTTAATGTTAAAAGTTTTTATTTTATTGATTTTTTTTTTTGTATTTCTTTTAAAATGATTTCTCATTAAATCAGCACTTTGACCAGAAACACTTTTTTTATGAGAAATTTTTTCAGTATAAATTAGTTTATTTTGAACTTGTTTAATTATTTCATGAACTTCAAATAAATCTGCTTTATATTCAATTTCTTTTTTATGCTTTGGAATTGGATGAGTTCTACTCATACTATTATTAAAATTTAAATTTTTTTTTATTAAATTATCTGTATTAGCTCTTGTAATTTTATTAAATAAACTCTTATTTTTATTAACATTTCTACTTGAATTTGGATTTAATGAGTTTTCAAAAGATGTATTTGCTGTATTATATGATTTCTTTCTTTTTGTAATGGAAATTGTATTAAAATTTGATTTTAAGATTTTTTTTGCTGAAAAATTTTTATTTGAAAAAATATTATTTTGAGTTTTACTTCTTAGAGGTTTTTTAGTTGAATTTATTTTTTCTTTTGTTTTTATTTTCCTTTCTTTTGTAGTATTTACACTAGAGATTAAATTGTTTATATTTTGATTAAGTAATTTAAATTGTTTTGATGTATTTGTTAAACTATTCATTTGTTCTGAAGTTCTTTTTTCTAATTTTTTCAAAGAATTTTGTAATGTTTTTAATAAAATATTTTTTAATATCTCTTCTTTATTTATTATTTTTTGAGACATTTTTATATTTAAAAAGCAAATACTATTAATTATTATTCTAAATTTATAATTTAAGAAATATTATAATTTAAAAGAAAAATAACCTAACTATGGATAATAAAGGTTTGTAAATAATACAAATTATTTAATATAGGAATGAAACAAATTTTAAAAACACAAAAGAAGTAAAAAATTATATTAAATATGACAGTTTTAATAAACCTAAAGGAGGATATGCTTCATATATTCAATTTAATAAAAATAAAAATAAGAATTTAGAAATTAACAGTAATAATTATAATAATTTAACACCAAAAAATGGAAAAAGTATTTCTTTTCTTTCTTTTTATAATACAGATGAAAGAAAAAGTATTAAGAAAATGAGACAAATGTATGAATCAAAAACACTTTCAAATAATAATCTTCCATTTTATAATGTTTATGGTTATGAAAATGATATGTCCAATTCAAGTACATTTAATTCATCAGGAGTGACAAAATTAATAGATAATCATTATTCCAGATATTTAGACATAAATGAAATAAATAATTTAAAATATAGTAATAAAATTTTAGGAGTTGTAAAAAGAAAAGAAACAAAAGAAAGAACATCTAATTTTGAAAATGAAAACTTAACTAAACAATATAATAGATTGAATTATCAAGATATTCAATCTGAAAGAATCAATTTTCCATTATTAAAATCAAGTACAAATATACCTTTTTTAACAGAGAGACCAATTCAAAAATATAAAAGATATTATCATTCAAGAAATATTGATAATAATGAACCAATAAGAATTTTAAGTACAGATGAAAATTTTAATACTTTAACAAGAACTGATGAATCTTTAAAAAACAAAAGTAATTTATCTTTAATTAAAAGAAAAAATACTATTAATTATTCAGAATCAAAAACAAAAAGAAGAAGTTATTTAAAATTATATTCTCTTAAAAATGAAATTCCAAAAAATAATTCTGCAGATACAAAAGATAAAAAAAAATTAAAAAAAATAAATGATAAAGGTGTTTCTTTTAATGTTGATAAATCAAGTGAAAATGATTTATCAAATTCAAATTCGAAAAATAAATATAATGGTTATATTCCAAATTTTAAAAGAATAAAATCTAAATCAAAAAGTAAAAAAATAAAAAAAAGAATGACAAAATATTTAAGAGAGTTATCAAAAATTTCAGAAAGATCAAATACAAATATATTTCATTTAAAACCTGAAAAAAATTTTAAAAAATCTATTTCAATTAATCCAAAGAAAATAAATATTAAAACAAATATTAAAGAGGATAAAGAAAAAGATGATAAAAAATGTACAAGAAAAACTTCATTTGAAATTTCTTCAAAACAAGTAATAAATTCTTTTTGTGAAAATGATTTTTTTAATAAAAAAAATAATGTGAAAATAACAAGTGAAAGTGAAGATTATGATGAATCAGATCAATATATTTTAAAAAATGATAATCATCAACAAGAAAAAAGAAAAAGTGTAGAATTTCAATTAAAATATATATTAAATGAAAAAAGAAATCAATATGAATTACATAAACATAAAAATAAACTATCATTTTTTGAAGAAGAACTTAAAGAAGATTTCCAAATTATAAATGGTAATAATTTTTATTATAAAAATCATTTAATAGAAAATTATTTAGAAAAATTAAGAAAAGAATTTAATGATAAAAGGAAAGAGTTATATGAAAGTATTCAAATTAAATCCAATTCAAAAAGAGAATATATACAAGAATTAAAAAAAGATAAGAAATTAAAAATACATTTAATACATTATGAAAAATATATTCATAAAAATTTAAAAAAATCAAAACTTCCAAAAAATTTCTTTAATTATTCATTTTCCAATTCATATTTATTATATGATTATTTTTCTTTAGATTTACCCAGATTAATATTTAAAGAAAATTATTTTCATCATTTGAACAAAAATTATTTTGGAAATTTTTTTGAAAATTTTTCAAATAAAAATACAGCTTTAAGAAGAGCTTCTATTTTTAATAAAAAACAAAATAATGTAATTTTAATTTTAGAAAAACTTTATATTCCTGAAATTAATGAAATTCCTCGTGAAAATTCATTTTTTCTTGTTCATTTTTATCAAATTGATTATGAATATAATATTATTCCTTCTGTTTTTTCAGTTAAAATTGAAAATATTAAATTAAGAATTGATATTGATAACACAAATAATAATATTTTTTACAAAAAAAGATTCAAAAAAACAACTTTATTAAAAAAAAATTCAACAAAATCAATTTTACAAGATATATTTCCAAATTATAAAAATGAAAAATTTTTATTAAAAAATGCATTAAAAAAAAATTCTTTTTATAACAGAAAATCAAGAAGATTATATCGTCGTTCAACATTATCAAAGTAAATATAATTTTATATAAATAATATAGTATTCAAAATATAAATAATTTAAAATCAACATATTCATCTTTACAAAGGAAAATGCATGAAAGAAAAATTACAGGAAAAAGATATGAAAGTAAAAATCAAATGATTTTTGAAGTAAATGAATTAAAACAAAAATTAATACAATCATTAAATAATCAATATGATAAAATAATATTTTATGTAAAAGATAAAAATTATGCAAGATTTAAAGAAATATATGAGCAATATAAAATAGATCCCGAAACAAAAGATGAAAATGGAAATTCATTATTAAATTTAGCAGTTCAATCTAATAGTTTTCAAATTGTAAATTATTTATTAAATGTTGGTGCTTCTCCTAATTCACAAAATAATAAAAATAATACTCCTTTACATTATGCTTTAACTTTTCATAATTATGAAATCGCTGATATTTTAATAAGAAGAGGAGCTGATGAAAAAGCTGTAAATAAATTAGGAGCTACACCTTGGCAATGTTTAGATAGTGGATTATCCATTATTTGAAATTTTATTATATTATAATTCATATATTTTAGGTTTTTCAAAATTTTATTTTTCATTTGTAAAAAATTTTGTAAAGTGAAATAATTTAAATCTCGTGAGTTATATGTAAAATTTAATATTATATAAATTGTAAAAAGAATGAAAATTTTTTCTTTTCAATATTTTCTTTTTTTTTGAATTATGTTTATAAATAGAAATAAAATTAAATAAAGTAAGTTATTATATTATTTATAATATCTTCCTCCTCTATTGTAATTATTATAATTTTTTTTATAATATCCACCTTCATTTTTATTATTATTTGAAAAAGGTTTAACATCTAATTCAATATCATTTGGAATTTGTAATAATTCTCTTAAACATTGATTAATATCATTAATATTATTTTTTTCAAAAGTTTTAAACCAAATTTGTAAAAAATTAAAATCTCTTCTAACACTAATTAAAACTCCATTAATTTCTTCTTTTATTTTTTCTGGGAAATTCCCACCAATTAATAATAAAATAAATTCTTCCCAAACTAAAGAACAATTTTCTTTTTTTAATTTAATAGAAATTCTTCCTCCTTTTTTATTAGATTCATCTTCCCATAAAGGTTTAATATTTGATTTAAATAATTGAAATTCAATTCCATTTTGAAGAGATTCTGGTTTTTTCATATGTTGAAATATTTTCCAAAAATCTTCTACTGTAGAAAAATCTGCTATTTTTTTTACTGTATTTTCATATTGTGTATTCCCCATTTTCCCAATTAATGTATTATCTGATATTCTATAATAAAATGAAAATTTTTCTGGTAATTTTAATTTACTTTCTACCATTTAAATAATTAATCTTATTTTAATATTATTATTTTAAATTATTTTTTTTTTAATTTTTATTCATACTTAAGAAATTTAACTTTATATTTACATATAAAAAACAAATTTTAATAAAAAAATTAAAATTATTCTTTTATTTTTCTTCTTTTAATTTTTTTAGGTTTTTATTTTTTTAAAAATATTTACTATAATGATTATATCTTATTTATATTTTTTTTGAATATTTAATATAAAAATTCTATAAATTTTAAATAAAAAATTCATAAATGTATACAACAAATAGAAGTCCAATTAGAAGTTCAAATAGAGACAATTCATTTAATAAAATAGAATCTCCTCAAATTATAAAAATAAAACAATATGATGGAAATTTAATAAATTACATATATTCAAAAGGATCAAAAGCTTTTGAATATCAAGATGAAAACTCATCATTAATTAGAAATTCTTTTATATCAAATTTAAACGATAATAGTAGAGATAATCCTTATTCTAATTATTCATATCAAAGTCCTATTAGAATAAATAGAAAAAAGAATAAATATGAAGAAAAAAAATATCATAATAATTATTCAACAAAAGATTCTTCTTTTACAAAATTAGTTGGAGAAGTTTCTTCTACATATATAAAAAAAATAAAAGTAAATCCAAAAAAAAATCCAAAGAAAAATACTATTAGTAATTATTTAATAAGAAGTCCAGATTTATCAAAAAATAGAAATAAAAAAGAAAATAATGAAATTTATTCTCCAAATACTTTTAATAAATCAAAATTGATGAAAGTAGACAATAAAAGTAAATCTATTGATATTGATGCTGAAAAGCAAAGACAAACTGCAAATTTTAATGAAGAAAATCAATATGAAGTACCAGAAATAAAAACTATTCCTATTAATTTAAATAAAGGAGGAGTCGTTAATTTAAATTTAAATCAAATAAAAAAAAAATATGGTGAAAGAGAATATGTTAAAGAAGAAGAAAAAGTTATATTTATTCAAAATTATTTTAGAGAATATCTGAATCATAAAAAAGAAGATAATAAAGAAATAGAAAATGAATATTATAATTATTCAAAAATTGAAGAATTTATTCAAAAAATTTATAATTTAGTTTTAAAAGAAAAAAAAAATTTATTAAATAAATTAAATCTTCAAAAACAATATTTTCAATTGAAATTAATTAAAAGAAATTTAAATTATCATAAACCAATAGTTAAACAAAAAAGAAAAGAAGATTCAGCAGCATCATTAAATCAAATAAGTAATTTTTTTCTTCCTACAAATTCAGATCATGATTCTCTTCAATCTTTAAAAGAAAATTTATTAGTTAAAAAATTTGATATTACTAAAAATGATTTAGAAGTTAATCCTTCAAGTTTTATAAATTTAGAATATTCAGAACAAAATTCTTTGTATTTTAAAGGGATAAAAAAAGGAAAAAGAAAATCAATAAATGATATAAATGAAGATTTAAATTATAAGAAATTATATGAAAATGCAGAAAAAAATTTAAATAAATTAAAAAAATCAAGTAAAAATTTTGGTTTTCTTTATATTAGAAAAAAAGTAAATAATATACAATATAAACCTTCTAAAATTTCTTCTTTTAGAGAAATTGAAATGGATTTTCCTGAAGATGGAGATTTTATGTATGAAGCAAAAAAAAAAATATTACAAATGAAAAAAAAAGTAAATAATATTCAAATTCAAGGAACTAAAAAAAATCCTTATGTATGGGTTCAATTACCTTTTGCCATTAAAAATTTATTACAAAAATATATTCATAAACAAAATTGTAGATTATTTATAAATAAATTAAAGACTTTATCTTTAATTAATAAACAAAAACAAAAATTAAAAGATAATTTCAAAAGGGAAGATCAGAAAATATTAAGAAAATATTTTAATAAATATAATTATAAAGTATTAAAATTAACTGATAATGAAGAATTAAAAAAAGAAAAATTAAATAATTTAGCAATAACAAAAGAAGTAAATTTAGAAATAGAAAGAGATATTTTTGATTTATCTTATCATAGTGATTCATTTTATGATATGGATAATACAGCAACAAATACAAATTTAAGTCTAAATAATTCATTTCATAAAAAAAGAAAATCTATTAAAGAATATAAATTAGAAGAGATTCCAAAACCAAGAAAAATTTTTAAAATTAAATGTCGTTCTGCATCAAGATCTGTAAGTAAATTAAAAAAAACATTAGAAAGAAAAGAAAGAATAAGACATAGAGCATTACATTATGTAGATAAAAGTAAATCTAAAAATAATTCTATTGATTCTCAAAAAAAATATAAAAAGATTAAAATTGTTAAAAAAGTTTATGATAGTATCACTGGAAATAAATTTAATCTTATTCCTAAAAGTATTAATAGAAATTCGAGTTTTGTTTCTGAAAATAATAGTAAAATTGAACATCAAAGTTTTGCTGAATTTTTATTAAAAGAAGATAAAAAAAGTAAAATTAAAAGATTATTTAAATATAATCAATTAACTCATTATTTTAAATTTTGGAAATATACTATTAAAAAAAATAGCAAACCTAGATTTTATGATATTATAACAATTATGATGAAATGCTTATTTAATGATAATAAATATGTTAAATCTGCATTTATGGGAGAATTATATTTTATTAAAGGAAGATATTTATTTCAATGGTTTTGGAACACTGTAAATAATAGAAAAAGAAAGTTAAGAAATAATAAAAGATTAAAAAGCAATGTTAGTAATTTATAAATTGTTTTAGAATTTTAGTAATATACAATTTAAAATTTAATTATATTAATATTTTTTTTATCAAAATAATAGTTAATATTTATTTATTTTTTTAAATAATTGATTAATAAAATAAAAAAATATAAATGGATATCAATAATTATCAAAATGTTCCAACATTAAGACCAATAGAACCAATCCCAAAATTAAAATATAATGAGATAGGAATAAGAAGTGATTTAAAAGGATTTCAAATAAAAAACTTAATAGATAAAATAATTTTTTTTCTAATATATAAAAAATATCCTTTCGTGACATTAAAATCAAGAGGAAAAGGAACACCCAAATTAATATCAATAATAGATATTTTACAAAGAAAAATATTAGGTTTATATGTAAAACAACAAATATATTCAACATCATATGTAAATAATATAGCACCAAATAAAGAAATAAAATTACCTTGTATGGATGCAATATTAACTTTAAAAGAAAAAAATCCAAATGAAGGTTTTATTCCTCCAAAAAAAATAGAAGAATTAGAATTTAATTTTATAGATCCAAAAAATCCACCTGACTTTAGAAGTATTAGAGGAAATTATATTAATAATAATAATAATAATGGTAATACAAACAGTAATAATAATTTTAATAATAATAGAAGAGGAAGAGGAAGAGGAAGAGTTATTAATAGAGGAAATATTAATAATAGAGGAAATATTAATAATAGAGGTAATATTATTAATAGAGGTTTTAGACCTGGATTTAGAGGAAGAAGTAAATTCTATAGTAGAGGAAATAGAGGAAGAGGTTTTAGAGGTGGATATAGAAATAATAATTATTCTGCTATAAATAATAATAATAATTTTAGAGAACCAAATAGAGGAAGAGGAATGAGGAGATTTAATAGAGGAAATAATATGAAATATAATAATTATGAAAAGAATGAAGATGAAGATTATAGAGAATTTAAAGGATATAAAAGTATGAATAAAAACAATAATAATAACTTTAACAGAAGAAATAATAACAATAATAATAATAATAATAACACTAATAATAATAATAATAATAATAGTAATAATACTAGTACTTTAAATAAAACTAATTATAATTCAATAAGAAATAATAATTTTAATCCAAATAACAATAATAATAATAATAATAGTTATAAAAATATAAATAAAATAGACAATAATTATTATCAAACACCTAATTTTGGAAAGCAACAAACACTCAATAACAGAAACAACAATAATAATAATAATAATATAAGAAATACTCAAAATATCAATCAAATAACTCCAAATAACATGAATACAAATTCAAATATAAACAATAATATGTCAAATAATAATAATAATATGAATGATAATAATATGAATAATATAATAAGGCAAAATCAAAATATTCCTTTAAGAGGAAGAGGAAGTGTTCCTATTTTAAGAGGAAGAGGTCAAGTTATGCAATTAATAGGAAGAGGAATGCCAATGAGAGGTAAAATGCCTAATTCTGAAAATGGAAATATAGGAGATTTTCAAAATGGATTATAGTTATTATAATTAATTATTGATGAATAAACTTTAGTATATTATATAAGTTAAGGGATGTTCCTTTTTATAATGAAAAAAATTTTAAAAAATAAAAAAAAGAAATAAAAAATAAACAAATAAAAATAAATAAAACATCATAATTTTTTAGAAAAAAATTAACAAAAAATTAATATTTTTTCATATTCAAATAGAAAAGAAAAATCCAAAAAAAAAAAAATAAATAAAAAAAAAGAAAAATAAAAATAAAAATAAAGAAAAAAGGAATAAAATAAAAAAATGTCAGGTCAATATGATTTTCGTGAAGGAATGTTATTAGAAAAAGTAGTATATAAAGATGATTCTATAGATATAAAATCTCGTATATTATACATATGTTGTATAATATTAACATGGTGTTGGGGATGTGCTTGGTTTGCATTATTTTTTTGGGCATATATATTTCATGAAGAAATTGCTTTTTGGGTATTTATTATAGTTTGGTTAATTCATTTTATTATTGTTGTTATTTTTGCTGCTCATACTTTAATTTCTGCAAGAAATCATAAATTAGAAAAAAAAAGTAAAAAAGAAGAAGAAGAACAATTACAAAAAAAAATTGAAGAAAATAAAAGAAAAAGAGCAAAACAACTTAAAAATCCACAACCTATTGGAGAACAATCTCATAATTCAGGTGATATTGAACGTGTTGATCATGTTGATAATGAAATTTATACTGGAAATAATAAACAAAATATGAATAATGATTTAATTGATAAACATTCTAACTCTGAAAATCAACATTTAGTGGAAGCTACTCCTCAAGATTAATATTGAGATTTTTTATTTAAGTTTTTTTTTGTTTTTTTTTTATTTTATTTGGAGAAAATTTTCTTTTAATTTTTTTTTTATTTTTTTTCTAAAATTTTATATATTTTTTATTTTTGTCTGTTAAAAATTTTTTATTTATTATATTATTTTTTAATTATATTAAATGTTCTTTTTACATTGTGTTTAAAGAGTTTTAGTAATATTATTAATTTCAATCATTAATTTTTGAACACTAACAATATTCATTAATAAATCATCATTTTTAGATAATCTAATTAAATCAATAAAAGAAGCATATCTATTTAATAATTCACTTAAAAATTTATTATAAGTTAACTTAGCATTTTCAGGATCTTTAATACTAGAATAAATATCCTTTTTAACAATATTTAATATATCTCTATATTTAGAATTAAAATTTTGTGCAATTTTTTTTAATTCATTTTTAGTTAATTTTCCTATTTCAGAATCTAAAAAAACAACTCCATTTTGTCCTATTGTTTGATTTGCTTTATTACTTTCATTTTTTGAAATACATCTTTGGATTATTTTATTAATTTCATCAAAATGTTTTTTAATTAATATATTTAAATAAGTTTCTCTTTTATTATTTAAAACTTTATCAAATGATTGAGAATCATTTTCCTCTTTCATCGCATCAAAATCATTTAATTTTATAAGAAGGTAATAAACATTATTTATAAAAAATATTGTAACCATTTCTTCTCTTTCATTATTATTATTAAATTTAATTGACTCAGTTAATTCATAAAAAAATTGATTAAATAAAGTTTGAATTTCTTTTAATTTTGCAAATATCATTGGAGTATTTGTAGTTTGTTTACTTATTAAATTAATCATTGATAAAAATTCTCCTAATTTATGAGTAACACTATGAATTCCATTAGTGAATAATTTAGTATTTTTTAAATTAACTTTGAAAATCTGTTCACTGGTTAATTTATAAATTTGATCAAATTTAGGCCAAAGTAATTTATTAATTTCATAAAAGTAAAAATCTAAATGATTTAAATTTAACTTTTCCATAATTTTTTTTTGTTCAAAGTTTATAATAATCATTAAAGAAATTGCAAAATAATCATTATTTCTATTTATTAAATTTTTTTGAACATATTCATATACAGTATTAACTGAACTTTTATAAATATTATTTAAATAAACTGCAGATTGTTGAATTCCCATATCAAAAAAATCATTGAAGAATAAAACTTCCCATGTGATTAAATCCATTAAAAATTTATTTAAAGATTGAAAAATTTGTTCATAATAATAAGTTTCTTTTTTACTTATTGCATATATTGGAATTATAGATTCTCTTTCAATATTACTTATAGATTCAGCTTTTCTTTTATTAATTAAAAGGAAAAAATCTTTATTTAATTCTTCACTTGCAGTTAATGAGAATTTATCAATTTTATCATTTAATAATTTACTTAATTCAGAACAATATTTTATTGTTGAAGTTGAATAGATTTTTTCCATTAAAGAAACATATTTATTTATTAATTCAGTATACATTGAAGGAGCATGTTTCTTAATGAATACAACTAAACCTTTTAATTTTAAAAAAACATTTTTTTGAATTATTTGAATATTTGTTCCAGGTTTATTTAACATTAAAAAACTATTTAATATATGAGAATAAATTTTTGAACAAACTTTTGCTAAAGTCTTTCTTATTTCAGGAATTATTTCATTAATTGCATTTGATTCTGGTAATTCTCCACCAAGAAAAGTTTGTAATTTTTGTTCTAATTTATTTATTTTATTAATAAAATCATCATCAATATCTTTACTAATAATATCATTTAAAAAATCAGGTGCCAAAATAATAGAATCTAATAATTTAAATAATTCCTCTTCAAATTCTTTTCTATTTTTTAATTTTGTTGTAATTTCAGCACTTTTTGTTTGAAGAATTTTCATATCATTATTTATTCCACTTAATTTTTCTTTAAAAGTTAATAAACTTGATTCTAATGTATTTAATATTTCATCACTTTCTTCAAAATTTTTAAACATTTCCATAAATTCTTTATCATGTTTTGCCAAACTTGAAATAATTTCTGTTTCTAAGGAACTTAAATCTTTATATACTTTATTTCTATATTGATCAAAATTCATATCTTGAGTTTTATCTGTTTTTAATTTATCGAATAATGCAAATTTTTCATTCTGGGATATTTCTGGGAAATCATATTGAAGATTGTCACTATCCATTCTATAATATTTTAATTAATAATTAATTATTTTTAAAAAGTAAAAATAAAAATAAATTGTTTTTTAAAAATTAAATTAGATATGTTTCAAATAGAATAATAAAAAAATAATGGGGATTGGGGATTGGGGATT
>JAJJKW010002080.1:0-14750 GCA_023805745.1 Isotricha sp. YL-2021b | reverse complement strand
ATTATTATTATTATTATTATTATTATTATTATTATTATTATTATTATTATTATTATTATTATTATTATTATTATCTTTATTTATATTTTCACTATTTATTGTAGTTTGTATATTTGTATCAGTATTTTTTTCTTTTTTCATTTTATTTTTTTCATTTTCATTTTCATTAATTTCTTCTATATTTTCCTCAGTGAAACCATATTTAACACCTAATCTAAATTTTTCAATAACTTTTTCTATTTGTTCAAAAGAATTAACAATTTTAATACATTTTCCTCTATTTAAATTAATGGCTTTAACTACCCACATATGTTTTCCACTTTCATGAGATTTTGGTAATTCAATTAATGTATTACTTCCAATCATTCTGTTATTTTTCTTTTCTTTTTTTTCTCTTTCAAGGGCTTCAGTTGTTGATAAAATTATTCTTTCATTTGGTTTTAATTTTGGAAAAAAATCAGAATAAAAATAATCGAATTCATTATTTTTATTTAAATTTATTTCTTCAGTTTTTTCTTCATTTTTTTCTTCTTCTTCTTTTTCATTTTTTTCAATAAAAATTTCTTTTTTATTATCATCTACTATTTTTATTTCTTCTTTATTATAATTATCATCTTTATTTTTTTTATTTTCATTTTTTTTCTTTTTTTTATTATTTGCTTTTTCTTCATTAATTTTCCTTTTTTCACTTTCTTTAATAAAATTTTCATTATAATAATAATTTCCAATATCATTATAATCAACAATAAACTTTTCACTATTTAAAATAAATTTTTTTAATTTATCTTTATTTTCTTGATTTTCTTTATCAAAATTTTTAAAATCAGTTTCTTTATCTTTTCTTCTTTCCTTAATTTTAAATATTATAGTAAAAGGAACAAATTTAAATACAGAAATTTTTCTTTCTTCACAATATTTCATTAAATATATAAACATATTTGCTTTATTAGAGATACAAAAATGATTTTCAAAATGATTAACAATTTGTTTACTTGTATTATATTTTGATAAAGAATGATATTCTATTCCATAACTTAATTCAGTCCATTTAAAATTAAAAAATGAAGAAACTTTTGAAAAAGGTTCTTTCCAATTTGTTCTATGACACATACAATTTTTTACTAAATATGACGCATTTCCAGGTAAAATTAAATAAAAATGTAAATTCAAATTTTGCAAACTTTGATGAATTTCTTTTTCCTGAAAAGATTTTCTTATTCTAATAAATCTATCTGTAATATCTTCTTTTTGAAGAATGTTTTTTATTTCTGAAGATTTAACTTTGAAAGATTTTAAAGGAATTGTTGAAGATAATTTTTTTTTATCTATTATTATATTATTATTATTATTAATGCTATTTCCATTTTTATTATTATTATTTTTATTATTATAGTTACTAATCTCCTTTTCATTATTTTGTTCATTTTTTATATTATTATTTTTTATTATATTATTACTTATGTTTTTTTTATTATTTATTGAAGATTTACTTTTTGAATTTTCTATTGAATTCAAAATATTTTTATTAATTTTTTGAATTTTTTCAGAAAAATCTCCTATTGAATATCTATTTGAAATATAAGATTTATCATTTCTATAAGAAGCAGTAAAATCTATATTATGACTAGAATTCATCTTTAAATTATCTTCAGAATTTTGCTTTTGAATAGTTTTTTTTAATGGACTATTAATTTTTTCATTTTTTTTTCCTTGAAATAAATTTGTAAGTTTTAGATTACTTTGAGTATTATTATTTTTTTGTTCCTCTAAATAAATATTTGAACTTGATTTTTGTTTTTTTTTTGATTTATTTTTAAAATCTGTTTCTTCAATAGTATTTAACTGACTTTTATATTTATTTTTTGCAGTAACTTTTTTTAAATTATTCTCTTCATCATTTAAATTATTTTCTAATTCATTTAAAGAATAGTTTAAATTTTTATTTTTTTTATTTTTTTTTTTTTTTTCAGTTCTATATTGATGAGATTCAGATTTTGAAGAATGTTGTTTATGAACAAATATAATATTTAATACATTTTTTCCTATAGAACTTTCATTTCTTTTTTCAGGAACTTTAATATTATTTTTTTCATTACTTAAAGAAATTTTTTTATTCTCTTTTTTTTTTTTGCTTTTAACTGAAATTCTAATATGTTTATTTTTTTTCTTTTTTTTTTTTGGAGCTGAAAGTGGTCTTATAATATCATTTAAACTAGGATTTATTTTCAAAGGAATTACTTTCATAAATGATGTTAAAGTTTTTACTTTTTGTTCTGTTGCACTATTTATCATTGTCCCTGATAAACTCATAAAAACATTATTTTTATTATTTAATTGATAAAGAAAATCAAAACCATTATTATTCATAATTAAAAATATTCCATTGGTAAAATTAATTTTTGAAAAAAATAAAAAATAAAATTATTAAAAAAGTTAAATAACTTCATAATTATAAAAAAAAAAATGGATAATATTAAAATAATAATAAAATATTTTGATGAGAAAAAAGAACATAAATTAATTCGTGATTATGATTTATTTTTAAAAACATGTTACAAAGATTTTGATATAAGTGAAGAAGAACAAAAAAATTTAAAAATAGTAATGATTGATGAAGAGGGAGATGAAATATCAATTGAGAACAAAGATGATTTTTTGGAAAATATAACTGTTAATAATAAAGAATTGGAATATATAATTAAAAGTGAAAAAAAAAAGGAAAATAAAAATGAGAAAAAAAAAGAAGAAAATCAAAAAGAAGAAAAAGCATTAGTTAATAATACAAACCAAAATCAAATAATAAAACAAGAAATTGATTATTCAAAAATAAAAGAAATAATAAATGAAAGTTATAAAAATCTTAAAAATGAAATTATTGAAGAATTAAATCAAAATAAAAATCAAGAAAATAAAAATCAAATAGATGCAATAAAAAATTTAAAGAAAAAAATTTTTGAAATAAAACAATTTTTAGGTGAAATAAATGACAAAAAAAATGAAATTAAAGAAAATCTAAATACTCAAGAAGAAGAAGAGAAGAAAAAAAAGGAAAAATTGAAATTACTAAAAAAAAATATTAATGAAATAAAATCCTTTTTAGCTGAATTTATGAATCAATTTGGTATTTTTCAAAGTGATTTAGTTAATTTAAAAGAGTCAAGCATTAACCAAAATTCTTTATTAAGTAATAATATTGATAATTTTAAATCTGAAATGAATAATAAATTTAATGAATCTTTTGAAAAAATAAATAATTTTGAAGGTAAATTTACTACTTTAAATAATAAAATAAATCAACTAAGTGCAATAATTCAGAAAAATCAAGAAAAAATAGATGAAAGAAAAAAAGAAGAACAATTTATAGGATGTCATTTTATTGATGGAAATTATATTTTAAATGCTGAATATAATAAAATAATTGAAATGAAATCTTTTAAAACTACAATACGTTTATTAAATAATGGAAATTTAAATTGGCCTATTAATTGTTCTCTAATCGGAGATTCAGAAGATAATATATTAAATTGTAACATTCCATTAAAAATAAATAGAGAAGTTTATCCTAATGAAGAAATTAAGGTTCCAATTTCAATAGAATTTGAAAAAATTAAAAATGAAAATAATGAAATTAATTTACCTATACAATTAATTTGTGATGGTAAATATATTAAACAAAATGAATTTAATTTTAAATTAAAGATAAATAAATCAAAAAAAGAAAAAATCAATTCCAGAAACAATGATGAAGATAGTAATTATTCTCAAAATAACTATGAAAAACCTAAAAAACAATTTGAAAGTCCTCAAAAAAAAAAAGCAAATAGAGATGATAATATTCCCAGTAATCAAAAAAATCAAAATAACAAGAATAATCCTTTTTCAAATTATAATCAAGGTTATTTTAAGGATAAGAATTTTAATAAAAATAAAGATAATAATATTGATAATCATCAAAACAGAAATAAAAATAATAATTTAAACAATAAAAAGAATGATTCAAAAAATGAAAAACAAATAAAAAATGATGAAGATAACAATATTTTTAATAACGACAATGATGATAATTCTTTTCAATCGAATAATGACCAAATGAGTAATGAATCAGAAAATGATAATGAATTAAATAATAAAAAAAATGAACAAAAAAATCAAAATAAAAATTCAGATTTAATATCAGATGAAATTTTTAATAAAATAAAATTAAAATTAGAAGAAGATTATTGTCTTTCCAATAGAGGAATCTCTAATGAAGAATTAAAAGAACAATTAGAAAAATTCATAGATAATGAAATTGGTTCTTTAATTCAACGAAATTTAGATAAAGCAATTGAAAAACTTTGTGAATTAGTTGGAGATTCTTTATTCGATTAATTATAAAAATTATATTATAAATTATTCTATTATTAATATATATTTAAAAAAATGAAAGAGACTCAAAAGATCAATAAAAAAGAACCATATAAAATTAAAAAAAAACCAAAATCAATTCATAAATTTAATGTACCAAATTCAAAAAATAAAGATGATAACAATTCAAACGATAAAACTAAATTTGAAGATCCATTATATAAAAATACTTTAAAATTCCGTTTTTTATTTTTTTATATTCCCAAAAATATTTTTAAAGATTGCTTAAGTTTTTCATTGACATTTTATGTAAGATTAATTTGTGTAATTTATTCCTTAAGAGCTATTTCAACAAATTATAATCAAATGAAATATAATCCAAATAAGATAGATTATAATCTAATAATGAATTATATTTGTATTTTTACTTCATTTTTTTTATATTTATCTTTATTTAATCTTTCAAGAAAAATGGCTACAATTGGATATTATATTTATGTTATTCATTTATATAGTAAATTATATTCAAGTATTAAAATGTTTGCCAAGAATTTAGATAAATATTATTATTCAAAAGAAGCTTTATTAGGTACAATTCTTGGTTTATCAACAGCTTCTACAATAAATTTTTGTAGTACTTGGGTAATATTTAGCTATATGGTATTTACATATAATTTTAAAAAACCAAAAAAAATTAAAATATAGTAGTAATAGAATGTTTTAAGTTGTTATAAAAATAATCATTAAATAAAAATTTTTGATTAGAGAAATTGATTTTTTTTTTAATTCAGTATTATACTTTAATTAATGGTATTAATAAGGATTTTTCAATTATAAATAATAAAGAAAAAGATATTTTTATAGTTTTTTTATTAAATTTAAAATTTTATTAAATAATTTTACATAATTTCTTAATTTAACTTATACAATTTTCTATTTTAAATAATAAAATATTAATAATCTATTATTATATCTCAAATATAATAACTCTTACAAAAACATAATTGAGTAAATACTATATAAATTTTAATTCTAATTATTAAAAGAGTTCATTGCCTCAATAATATTTTTAAAATAAGTTTCAAAAATTTCATCACTAATATATAATTTAAAATCTATTAATCTAAGAAAACTTATTTCTAAATCATTCATTTCTTTTAAAGTCAAACCTCCAACTTTTGAATAAAATTTATTATCATAATATTCATCTTCATTATACTTGATTGCCATCGTTAAAGAAGAAAATACAATTTTATAAACATTAAATGAATTAACAATAAAATTATTAAGTTCGCATAATCTATCAATAAAAATTAACATAACAATTAAAGTACTTGATTCAGCTTGAGTATATTTAGCTAATCTCTCTAAATAATCATTTATCGAGATAGATTGAAGAGAATCTGTTATAAATGGAAAAATATTTTTATTGTTTATTATTTGATTTATATCATTTTCTTTGCATATATCTGTTAAAATTGTTGATAATGTGTTTATTAATGCATTACGAAATCCTCTTGATTTTAATGCAGTTTTATATTTTGTTTCACACATTAAATTTAAAATATTTTTTTTATGTTGATTGGAATTAAATAAAAGAAATAAATTAAAAAAAAATAAAATTAATTTAATTAAATTGTTTATTGTGATAAAATTGAAAAATAAAATAATATAAAATTGAATTTTTTATATTGAATGTGTTTTTTTTAGAATTAAAAAAGAAAAAAAACTTAAAAATAAAAAATAAATGACTTGTAAAAAATGTAAAGATAAGTAAAAATAAAATAAATATAAAAAACTATAAATAGAATTCATTTAGAAATATCTTCATGGAATGGAGAATCAAATGATTTATTTGATTTTGATTCAGAAGAAATAATAATAAACACATTATCACTAAATTCAAGTTTTAATTTAATTTCATCAAATAATGGAATAAAAATTCAAAGTTTTCAAAAAAATAAAATTAATCCAAATTCTTTATCATATATAGAAAAAACAAAAGAAGGATATTTCTATAACTCAGATTTTGAAAATAAAAACTTTTTTGAAAGAACTTATCTCATTTGTAGATCAAATAATTCTTATATTGATACTTCAGACAAAGATTTAAATAATGAATATTATGAAATTAATCAAGGTGATATAATAAAATTAGGAAGATTATATTTAAAAATAAGAGATTTAGTAATTGAAGGTAAAAAATTAAATAAAGTATCAAATATTAAAAAAAATATATTAAATAGGTTAACAACAAATTTCTCTTTTAATTATAATAATCAAAAAAAAACAAATAAAAAAAAATTATGTAGAGTTTGTTATTCTGATGAAATAGAAATACAAAGTCCTTTAATTTCTGCTTGTAAATGTATGGGAGGATTAAAATATATACATTTATCATGTTTAAGAAATTGGATTGAGGCAAAAGCAATTTTTAAAGAAAACGAATCAAATGAAGGTTGTTTAAAATATTTAATTAATCAAGTTTTTTGCGAAATTTGTAAAGAACCTTATCCTGATTTTATTTATATAAATGAAAAAGAAAATTTTTTTGAAATTTTTAATTTCATTCAAAAAAAATTTAATTCTTATATAATTTTTGAAACAATACCAATTAATGACAATAATGATAATGAAGATAATACTCACAAAAGAGAATTATTTATTTTAAGTTTTGATGAAAAAAATTCTATTTTTATAGGAAGAAGTCATTCTGTTGATATGAAATTAAATGATATAACTGTTTCAAGATGTCATTGCAAAATAATAATAAATAAAAAAAAAAATAAATATTATATTAGAGATTTAGGAAGTAAATTTGGAACTGGAATTTTAATTCAAAATAAAAAAATTCCATTAAATCCTAATTTTCCTTTTTATGTTCAATTATTAAAAAATACTATTTCAATATCTATTCAAAAATCTTGTAATTTTTTATGTGATTTATTTTCAAGTTGTAATTTAAGTGATGAAGAAAAAATATATAAATATTATGGCCAAAGTAATAGTGATGGAATTTTTATAGAAAAAATATTTAAATTTAAACAATCAAACTATGATGAAGAAGAAGAGAATTTAGATATTTCAAATAATGATTCTTTAAAAGAAAAAAATTCTAAAATAATTATTCAACAATATCAAAATTATAATGATGATAAATTAAATTTAAATAAAAATTCTACAATAAATAATACTGAAGCAACTTTACTTAGTACTTTACTTTCTCCAAATATATCATCTCCAGATAATTTTAATTCTAATTTAAATAAAGGAAGAAATATAAAAAATAGAATAATTAATATAATGGGAAAATTAAATGATTCAAATAATATTGAAGAAGAACCAAAAAAAGAAAATGAAGAAAGTAATAATAATAAAAAAGAAATGCAATTTCATACGAGTTTAAATATAAATATTGGAAATAATCATAAAAAAATATTTTATGATTACGATGAAAATGCAGAAGATAGTAAAAATTCTCTTAATCCTAAAAATTCTAGATTTAGAGGAAAGAAAGGATTACATATAAGTAGTAGGTCTTTTAATAAATCTCAAGAAGAAATTAATAATAATGAAGATGAAATCAATTAATATAAGTAAACAATTTGGTGTAGAGTTTTAAAAAATAGTATTTTTTTTAAATTTAAATAAATTTATGTTAATTTTATTATTATTTTTTATTAATATTTATTGATTTATTTATATGTTTTAAATTACTTTTTTTTAATGTATATTATAAAAAAGGATTTATAGTTATTTTTTAATAGATTGTTTATTTATATATTCTTTTGAAAATAATTTTATAATGAATTAAATATTATTTTTCTATTGGTTGCAATGATTGTTTTTTTTGTTTTTTTTCCATTTTTGAATTGTAAAATAATATTTAATTTAGTTTTTTTTCTTTTTTAAAAATTAATTCTTTAAGTAATAATTGCTTTTTTGATTTTTATGTTTTTTTCATTTAATTTTTTTTTCTTGTTAGATTTTAAATGTTAATTTCACTTTTTCTTGATTTTTATAATATCATTAGTTTTTATTAAACCAGTTAAAATAAAGTATTTTCATTCAATATAATTAATATAAGATTAAATACATTTAATTTAATAAATATAATTTATTCATTTTTTCTTTCCTTTTTTTATAACTTCATCATTTTCAATGTCTCTTTCATCAGTGAATATCAATATTCTTTTTTTCTATTACTTCTTCTTTATTATTCTTCATTATAAATATAAATATAAAAAAGCTTTTTTTATAATAATCATATATAAATAAATTTTATATTTTTTAAGTCATTTAAAATCTTTAAAATTATTCTATTTTTACTTTTTCTCATTTAATCACCTTTAATTTTTAAAGAAAAATATATAACCTATTTAAATATTTTTAACCTTTTAAAATTTTGATTTTATTTTTTGAATTTATTAATGTTTCAATATTAAGAATATTTAGAATTTTCATATTTTATCTTACTTTAAAATAGGATGTAGATTACTTTGTAATGTAATAAAAGAAGAGGACAAATAATAATTTTTAATTATTAAAACTGTAATTTGGATATTAAAAAAATACCAACCCATTTTTATAGAATAAATATAGATTAAAAATTGATTGGGGATTGGTATTGGTCTAATTCCCAATACCTATTTATAATTCCTAAATAATAATATATATTTATTATAATAAAAATAAATTTTAATTTTATTTTATACAATTTTTGTTATAAATTAAATTATAATGGGGTTATTTTAATTATTTTAATAATTTAGTATTACCCCAATAAAAAAATATAATTCCATTTATATAAATATATTTTGTCCCTTTTTTTGTAATTATTTTTATTTTTTTTTTTTTTATATTATAAATAAATTATAAAGGGGTTATTTTTAAATTATTATTTTAATTAAAATAATTAAATATTATATTATTTTAAATTTAAATATTTTAAAAATAATTAATTAATATAAATATCAATAAAAAATAAATATTTTTTTAATTTGGGGATTGGACCCAATCCCCATATATCTTAAATAGTAAAAAATTTACAATATAATTAATAATTATTAATATATTATTTAAATGAAAAATAATTTAATTTATTAAAAAAATAACATTTAATATAAATATAAAAAATTTATTAGAAAACATGAATGGAAATGAACCATTATAAAATATTGAAAAATTAGGAGATGTTGATTTGACAAAAGAAATTTATATTCATTATAATTATGGAGAAGAAGAAGAAGAAAATACTTTTAATGATATCAAATAAGAAGATAATAAAATTAATGTTAAATTAAATCTTATTGATAAGAGTATTAATTGTCCTCATATTATAAAAGAAGTTCAAACCTCAAAAAAATTTTAATAATATTTGAAAAAAAAGGTTTTAATATATATGATAAAAATTTGAAATTAATTTTCAATAATGATTTAGAAGAAAAACAATATGGAAGTATAAAAATATTAGATGAAAATAATTTTTATAGTATTATTAAATTATATAGAATTAATTCAAATATCTCTAAAAGATAAAATTTATTATGAAACATTATTGAAATTTAATGAAAAAATTAAGAATATTATTTATTATAAAAACAATTTAATTATAACAAATTTTGATAATAAAGGATTCACTATCTTAGAATTATTACCAAATAAAAAATATCAAACAATTACAAATTTTAATTATAAACCAAAATCTGAATTATATTATGATTATAAATATAATTTAATATATTTAGTGAAAAATAGTGATATTTTAATGAATTTGATTATTATGGTTCAGCAATAATTTTTTGGGATTTAACAAAATATGACATTTATTTTGAAATCTTTTTTTATAATTTAGGTAAATGTGAATTATTTTGTCAAATAAATGAACAAAAAATAATTTTCGCCATACAAGTATGTTCATATATACTCCTGGAGATGATCCGCTAAGTGATATTTATTTATATAATATAAAAACAAAATAATTAATAGGTCATGTTATTCTTTAGAAAATTTATTATTATTTTCTAATATTAGTTATTTAGAGGAAAAAGGTTATATATTAATTTCATTTTATAATAAAACAAAAAATGGTTATTATATTCAAATATATGATAAAGATTTTCAACAAAAATTATTTTCATATAAATATAATGATGATAAATCCTATCAACTATCTTATAAATTTAAATATTGTTATAAAAATGAGGATGAATCAGATAAAATAATTTTTTCTTATAATAACTGGAGTTCATTGTTTTTCTTTTCTTTAAAATAATTAAAGTTTATTTCGGTTAATAATTTATTAAATATTTTTAAATTTAAAGCATCAATTATTATATTTATTTATTATTTTTTAAGATATGTGACAATGGAGATTGGGCCCAATCCCTATTCTAATTTTTCTAATTTTTCTTATTTTTTTAATATTTTTTATTTGAATAATAATTTTCATATCCGAATTAATATAATTATAAATATAAATTATTATTTTAAAAATGGGGGAGAAAGAATTTTTTAAAAAAATTGAAGATATATTGAAGACAGATAATAATAAAATATATTACTCAAAAAATGATTTATTAAATTCTTTTTTTAAGGATGATAAAAAAAGTCAAGATATTTTGAATAGAATAATAAAAAAGAAACAATTAAATGAAAATAAATTATTTATTGTTGATTTATATAATTCTGTTTCACCTAATCCTATTTATGATTTAATTATTGATATAAAATCAATATTAAAATTAAATGAAGGATGGGATATTATTTATGAAGGAAATGAAGAAAATATAAAAAGAGTTAAAGATTGTATTAATAAAGATCAAAGGATAGTTGCTGTAATTGGCCATTCAAATAGAGGAAAAACTTTTTTATTACGATTAATATCGAATATAGACAATATTGGTTATGTATCAAATTATTCATATCAAACAAAAGGAATCAGTATTAAAATTCCAGAACATTCTGAAGTAGTTTTATTAGATTCTTATGGAGGAAATGCACCCAATTTAGTAGAAGATGAAAAAAATGATATTAGAGAAAAAGAAAGAAATGAATATGAAATGGAATTGATTAAAATTAAAAATGCTCAAATTATAACTAATTATTTAATTCAAAATTTTATAATAAATGAAGCAACTTTTCTTATCTGTATTGTTGGATTATTATCAAGTGAAGAACAAAAATATATTCATAAAATAAAGAATCAATGCATGAATGCTAAAATTGATAAAAAATTATTAATTGTACATAATTTATATATGTATAATGAAGTAAAACAAGTGAATTATTATATCAAAAATACTCTTCTAAAATCCTTAACTTTCAAATTAGAAGAACATAAAATTCCAAAATTTAATGATTATCAAAGAGAATATTATAAGGAAAAAGGAAAAAATAATGATAAAGATACAAATGAAAATTTGAAAGAGATATATTTTGAAGAAACAATAGATGAAAAAAAAATTACAATTATTCATTTAATATTGGTAAATGAAAAAATAAAAAATGCAAAACTTTATAATTATTCAACGGTAAATTTCTTAATGCAAAATATAAATCAGCTAGAATATAAAACATTTAATATAATTGAAAATTTTAAGAATTTTATAATAAATAAATCCAATGAAGTTTTTAATGAAAAGTTAAATGAAAAAGATATATATGAAAAAAATAATAAATTAAAAACAAATTTACAAATTACTCCAAAATCTATAAAAATTGATGTTTTAGATATGATCAAATTTATCGAGACAAAATATGTTCCACCATATTTTTTTTATATTGATGAAAATAAAAAACAGTTAATTATTAAAATTCAGACAAATTCAAAGTGTGAAAAGATTAAAAGTAAATATATTCCAATGGATGAGCTAATTAAATTTGAAATTAAAGGTCATAAATTATGTCAAGGAAAAAATATTTCTCAAAAAAAAAAAACAATGGTATTATTTAATGAAAAAAGAAAAGAAAGTGATTTTGAGATTGAATTTTATATAGAAAGAAATAATATTTCTTATTTAAAGGAAGATGAACAAACTCAAAAAGAAGGTTTTTATATATTAAAATATTCCATATATAATTAATGAAAATATTCAAGTTAAAAATTATAAATATTTACTAGAAAAGTTAAATAATAAAGTTGATACTCCTTATCAATATATATTCCTTTTTCTTTTGGTTTTAACTCTTCTATGCTTTCAATTTTATAAATTTTTTTTTGAACAAAAAAGCCGAAAAATCCTCCATCATTTATTTCAAATTCTCTAGATATTTCAATAATAAGTTTAAATTGTTCATAATATATATCTTTTGGGAAATTATCATCTTTTTCTTTTTTTGTTATATTTTCTTCTTTTTCTTTTTTTCCTTTAATTTTTATTTGAAAAACTTTATCTAAATGTTTTATTTTTGATTCAATTGTATATTCTTGAGGTAATTCAATAATAACTTCCAAATAATATTTATTATCTTCTTCATTTTGATAAATTTCATAAGAGTAAATTGGTTCATCAAGTTTAAAGTCTAAAAATCCTTTTTGATCTATTATCATTTGCTTTAATTTAAGCTCTCCCAATTTATCTTTTGAATTGATAAATTCATCTGTCTTTTCTAATGTTATTGGTGGAGATTCAATATATGTATTGCATTGTTCTTTTAAAAATTTGTAAAATTCTTCATTTAAATCAAAATAGTGTTTATATAATGCAGTCTTAATACACTCTTGAATATGTTCTATTACAGGTTTATTATAAAAAGTTCTAACATCTTTTTCTTGAATAATATCATATCCAAAAATATAATCTTCTTTTTTTTGAATAATATCATATCCAAAAATATAATGTTCTATTGATATATTTTTATCTAATAAGTTATCATCTTGAAAATATGTATTATAATTTCCATCATTATCTTTTCGAAAAGTTTGAATATTTCTATCTTTCAACTTAAAAGTTATACTTTTTTTAAGGACATTAAAAATATAATATTCAATTTCACTTATTGATTTTAGATTGAATAAATTATGGATAACAATTATTTTGTGAGGATTTATATTATTTCTATTGCTTTTATTTATCTTATCAATCAAATCTGATAACATTTTTTGTTCAATAAATGATAATTGCTCAATAATTACAAGTAATATATCAGATTTTTCAAAGATAAAGTTTGAGAGAATTCTTTCACAAATTGTTTGATCTTTTAATGATTCATTTATTTTATCATTTAATTTTTCATTTTTAAAATAATTTTTTGTATAAGAAGATTCTAAAAGAGGATTTTGTTTTCCAGCAATATCCAAAATAATAAAATTACGACCATTTCTAATATCTTCTTCATCAGGATAGTTTACACTAATTCCATAAGTTGTTACATTGAATCCAGACATTTTTTCATTATCTTTTCCTTCATTTATTAATCTTTGAAGAAAATATGATTTTCCTCTATTTTTATTTCCAATTACTCCGATTACTATACTCTTCATTTTTTGAATGTCATTTTTTTTTGATTTTTGCTCGTTCCAATAAATTTTCCATCCATTTCCTTTTAATTGATACAATGATTCAAATAATATAATTGAATCATAATATTTTAAACTTTTTTTAATTGCTTCTTCTTTTTCTTCATCTATAACTTCTTCTTCTAATTTTTTTTTTTTTTCTTCTTCTAATTTTTTTTTCCATTCTTCTTCTAATTGTTTTTTTTTTTCTTCTTCTAATTGTTTTTTTTTTTCTTCTTCAAATTTTTTTTTTTCTTCTTCTAATTTTTTTTTTTCTTCTTCTAATTTTTGTTTTTCTTCTTCTAATTTTTGTTTTTCTTCTTCTAATTGTTTTTTTTTAGAAACTGCTTTACACACACCCATTTAAATTTATTAATAAAAAATACCTATTTTCTTGGGTAAAATAAAGATATTTAAATAACTTATTGATATTATTTGAAAAATAAAATTGGGATAAAAATAATAAATTTTGTTTAATAATATTGATTAATAAATTTTAAAGAAAGTATTTTCATTGGGGATAAAAAAAAATGAAATTCATTGAAAACAAAATTATGATTTGAAATAACAGCTATCTTATTGAATTATTAAATATTAAAAATAATATAGAAAATTATTAGTATTAAATATTTAATATTTTTTAATTATTATATTTCATATTTCCTTTAATTGTTTTTAAATTTCAAATAATTTCTTCATTCATTTCTTTTCTTAAAAAATAAAATTTATTTATTAAATATTTATGTTTAGATTTAAATAATTGTTTTATAAACAAAAATAATTAAGTAAAATATTTTTTAATTTTAATAAAATATTTTAATTTATATTATTTTCATTAATAAAAAAGGCTAAAATATTAAAAATATAATATATTATATAAATTAATTGGAAATTGGGGATTGGG
>JAJJKW010001511.1:0-87831 GCA_023805745.1 Isotricha sp. YL-2021b | reverse complement strand
AAAAATAAATGAATCAAATAATTTATTTTAACAATTTATTTGTTCAAAAAATTTACAATATGCTTTCACGAGAAAGATAAAAAATAAAATTATATATTTTTAATTCAAATTGAAAAAAATATTTAAATTTCTTTAAAATTAAAAATTGATGAAATAATCCCAATGTAATGTTAAATTAAAAAGAGAAATAAAAAAATTAACTCTGAAAATATATATTTTGGAAGAATTTTTTTTTTTCCCATTCATTTAATAAAAATTAGTTAAAAAAAACCAAATAGAAAATTTAAATAAAGAATTATTATCAGAATTTTAAAATAAGTAAATTTTAAAAAAAATAATAAATTTAAATATTTTTTTGAGTTTGAAACCATTTAAATAATCTCAAAAATATTTTTTATTCATAAAAAAATATTCAAAAATCTTTAATTGGTATTTTATATTTGATAATAAATTATAACTTTAATTGGAAAAATTTATTTAAAAAATAAAAAACTAAAATCATTTACACATAAAAAATTGTTCATAAAAATTAGATATATAAATTGTTTTTTTTTTATATTAAGAAATTATTAAATTAATGAAACAATAAAATGTTTATATTATATTTTTTATAAAAAATATAATGTTACTTCAATAATTAAAATTGAGGATAAAAAAGAATTAATAGCATTTTAAATGAAAACATTTTTTAATATCACATAAATCAATTTCTTATTTTTAACAAATTTCCATTTTTTTTTCGTCACAAAAAGAAAAAATTATTATTAATATATATATTTGGAGAGTGATAAAAAAATATCAAAGAATACTTAAAAAAACAAATAAATATTAAAAATACAATCAAAGATAAAAAACTTTTTTTCACATCAAAATTAAATAATATTGATATGATAATAATTTATTACTTCATTATTATTTAATTAATTAATATATATTTAGTAAACAGAAATATATTATTTTAATAAATCAAAAATTAAAAATATAAATAAATTGGAGAATTTATTGTAAATTAGATAAAAAGAATTTTTGATAAAAATATTTTGAAAAAAATAATGAATTTATTTATTAAAAACTATTAGAAATAAGATGTTTTGATTATTTTATTGGGTAAAAAAATAGTATTTTTTATTCAAAAAAAAGAATTAAATATTTGTCAATGCTTTCCTTTTCTTGAAATTAACCTAATATTATTAATTTGTTTTAAATAAATTAGATTAAATCTTTTCATTTTAATGTTTATAAAAAATATCTATTATTCTTATTTTTAATTCTTTATATGATATTTATATTTTCCAAAGGACAATTAATTAAAAAATAATGAATTAATTTAACAAATATACAAAAAATAATCAATTAAATTGATTCCTATATTTATTATATTTTATTTTTTACTAATTGAAAATAGAGCTAAGGAAGTCATTTTTTTAATTTAATTGACTAACAATAATTATGAACATTTATAATGGAAAATTTTTTTCTTATTGATAATTAAAAATTTATTAGAAATTTAAAGAAAAAGAACAATAGACATCATATTTTTGTAAGAAAAAAAGAGTTAAAAAAACATTAAAAATGAATCACTGTTATTATAAAGATGGGAAATATAATAATACCTATTTGAGGAGATTAAATTGATAATAATTCATTTGTTCATTTAATATTAATTTACTAATGTTTTTTATTTTATTTGATTAGTTAATCATAATATTGCAAAATAAAAGATTTTTTAATAAATATTATATAAGATTTTGAAGTTTTTCTGTTTTAAGCGATTTTTTCTGTTATTCTGAAAATTTTGAAAATTTATTTACAACATCGCAACCTATCCAAATATTAAAAATTTGACATTGTATTGTTTAATTATTATATATGAAAAATTAATATAACTCTTATAAAGAAATTTTCATATATTATTTATTTTTTTTATTTTTAATTTTTTCAATTAATTTTATAAAAAAAGTTTAGTAAAAAATAAAAATTTGTTTTATAGTTTATCAAATAAATTTTAATTTATGAAATATTTAAATTATTTTTCAAAAATATTAATATTGTATTTTTTTGAAAGAAAAAAATAATTATAAATTATTAGAAAGGAAATGGAACAAAATTATGAGAAAAACTTTATAAAAACATTATATAAATTTACAAATAAATATTATACAAATTCTTATGGACTTAATAGTCCACCTTCTGAAAAATTAACTTTATTTAGACAAGCTTTATTTGATATAATAGAGTTTTATCTTTTTAATATAAATTGTATATTAATAATGAATTATAATTTCAATATAAAAAGAGAGAATATATCAGAAAAAAATAAAAAAAATAATAACAATGAGTTATTCTTTATTCAACATTCATTAATAAGTCTAAAGAAATTAAATCAATTAAATCAGAAAAAGAATTTTTTAACTTATACAATATATCTATATAATTATAAAATTGTTTATTTATTTCAAAACAAACAAATATTAGTTGGAAAATTCAGAAAGGAAATTAATAATTATTATTGTGTTTTATGTTTGAGATTTTTTTATATATCTTTAATAAATTTTAAATTTGATATAAATGAAAAATTATCTTTGTTATTATCAAAACCAGAAAAAAATAGCTTAAATTGTCTTGTACGGAGTAATCAATACAATAAAATTGATGATTTTTTTAAAAATCAAAATAATTTAAATATTAATGAAAATGAAAAAAAATTAGTAAGTTCTTATCAAAATGATGATAGTACAATTCAAAATACAGATTCTAAAATTTGGAAAACAAAATCTTTTTCTTTTTCATTTAATGATTATTTAGAAATCAAAATATATGAAAAATACTTTTTAAAATATTTGATTGAACATTTCAATAAAATTTTTGAAATAATAAGTCTAAGAGAAGAATTATTATTAATTAATATAAAATTAAAAAATGTATATTTTATAGATATAGAAAAAAATGAAATTATTTTTGATTTCAATAAAATAAATAATAAGAAATTTAAAAATTTTAAGTTTTATAAACATGAACAAATATTAAAACATTGTTTATTCATAGCAAAAAAATTAGAAATTGAATATAAAAATCATTTAAGAACAAGAAATGAATTAGAATATATTCAAATTTTAACAGAAAATTTTGGAAAATTTGAATGTACTTCTTCTTATCCAAGATATAGTTTTTATATAAGATATTTACCAATTTTCACAGGAGTTGCTATTATTCATGTTTATTCACAAAAAAAATTATCAAGACAATATGAACAAAATTCTTTAAATGCTAATCTTGATTTTAATAAAAAATACTCTTTAAATAAAAATATAAGTAAGATAAATTTTCTTAATTATTATTATGAATTTCTTACAATTTTTTCAAATAATAACAAAAATGATAATGAAATTTGTAAATATTATGAACCTAAAAAAATTTCTAATCTTCAAAATTTTTTCTTTGAATTTTTTATTGCTTTTACAAAACAAAATGATATTTTTTATTATTTACAAAAAAATAGAGTAGCAAAATATTTTAATCAAGATATATTAAGTGCAATAAATTCAGTTCCATCAACAATTTTACAAGAAAAATCAGTAGAAACAGTTTTTTTGCAAATCAATTTAAAACTTGAAAATTTATTCTTAAAAAAATATTTAAATGAAACAAAATACAATTCTTCTAAAAAAATTGAAACTCAAAATGAATTAAATGATAAATCTACTATTTTTGAAAATGAAAGAAGATTTTATTTTATTAGATTTATTTAAAGATTTAATCCAAAAGGGTCCAAATTGTTTAGTTAAATTTGATAATGAAAATAATATAAAAAATACTCAATTATTATCAATGCAAGATTTAAATTCAATTATACCTCTTCCTCAAAATACAATTGAAAAAAATATAAAGAATGGAAATAATAAAATAAATAATAAAACTATATATAACAGTTTGAATAGAAAAGAATTTTCAAAAAAATCAAGTTTAAAATTTAATACTTCAGATTATAATTATTCTTCTTTGGAATTAGATGATTCTTCAATCAATATGGCAGATATTTCTAGAAAAATTAGTAATATTTATGAAAAAAATAATGAAGAATACAATAGAAAAGAATTTTTAGATAACAGAAAAAATTCTTTTTTTGAAGAAAGTGAGAATGATTTTCAATATTCAAATAATAATAATAATAAAAGTAAAAATTTAAAAAAACTTAAAAGAGTTATGACATTTGAAAATGGAAATTCTTTGGTAAAATATTCAGCTTTGAAATTAGGGAAAAATTATGAAAAAGATAGTGCAAATAAAAAACTTGAATTATTAGGTTTTTCAGGAAGTTTCGGTAGAAATGAGGAAAGAAAAAATTTTTAAAAAACCAATTTATAAAGAATGTATATTTAAAAATTTTATAAATACAATTTAATTAAAAATGTAAAAAGTAAGGCTTAATAATAAATGTAATATAAAAAAAATTATATAAAATAAATGAATGATAAAAAAACTTACCTTTGAAAAAAAAAAAATACATCAGATTAAAAAAAATTTAAAAAAAAAATATTAATTTAAAGAGTATTAAGAGCTTCTTCATATTTATCCATATCACTAGAAAAACTGGAAATTTTAGCTTTAAAAACTGCAGTAGAATTCATAACAGTAACATATAAATTTTCTCTTTTTTTTGGTGGAATATATAATCCAGTAATTTCAGGTAATTTAGGTAAATTTAATTCTCCAAGTAAAATACCATCTTTATTAATAACAGAAATAAGTCCATCAGCTTCATTATCTAAATCTAAATTTGCACTTGAATATTCATATCTTGCAACATATAAATTACCATTTTCTTCAATTGTTAAAGCACTTGGACCAACTCTTCCTGAAAATTGATAAAATATACTATTAACAAAAATACCATTATCATTTTGTTTTAATCTTATTATTCTATTCATAAAAGTTTCTGCAATATATAAACATTGATTATTACTATCATAACATATATCAGAAACAAAAGATAAATTATTTAATATTAATCTTAAAACTCTTGTTTCTAAATCAATAGAATAAATTTTACTATCAAAAGGAGCTAAAGAAGCATTTTCAAATAAACCAGAATCTGAAAAATATATTATATTTTCTTCTTTATTATATGTTAATGAAGTTGGTCCTTTAAAATTATTTCCATCATATTCTTTTGCAATAACTTGTTCAATAACAGGATTTGATTCAATTGACGAAAGTTGTTTAAAAAATATACAATTACTATTTAAATCTGTAACATATACATAACCATTATTATCAAAACATAATCCATTTGGTTGACCACTTAATGAAAGGACTTGTTGACTTGTACTTTCATTAAATTGAAATAATTCTCCTGTTGATGATAATACATATGTTGTTCCATTTGGATCTTCTCTTGGAAAATATAAATTTCCTCCTGTTTTAAATTCACATATTTTTTCATGTGATGCTTTTTGACGAACTAATGTTGGAGTGTTCATTTTTTTTTTGGTTTTTTAAGTTATTTTTTTTATTTTTTTAATTTTTTTTTTTTAAGTTTTTTTTAATTGTTTTTTTAATTTAGTTATTTATTTTAAGTTATTTTTTTTTTAAGTTATTTTTATAATTTATTTAAATTTTTTTTTTTAGGTTTTTATTCTTATTCATGACTGAATCGTCTGTTAAGAATTCTATAAAAAATTTCAGTTATATTCATAAGTCAAATAAAGAGAAGTTGATTGATCTTATAGATTCTTCTACTTTATCAATTCAATTAACAAGAATTGGGAAAATGTTAGAAGAATCTATTATAAAATTTACTAAGAGATATTTAATAATTCTGACTGAATTAGAAGAAATGAAAAAAGAATTTCTGGGAGATATTTCTTTACTGAATGAATTTTTAAATATAACTAAAAAAGATATTAGAGCTGATAAATATGGTAATTATACTCAAGGAAAAAATTATGTTAATATTAATAATATTCCTTTCTTACCAAATTATGAAAAAAGAGCAATATTAAATTTAGCAAAAAGAAATCATAACTCTTTGTATTTAAATTCGAAAAGATATAATTTAAATAGTAGTAGTTCTTCAAAAATAATTAGGAAAAATCCAATAAAAAATCGTTTCAATGAAAAAATTCAAACAAAAAATCAAAGTAATTCCCCTTATATAAATAATTTAAGAGGTAGAATGGAAAGTGAATTAAATAATTTAAATAATTCAAATTATTCTAAAACAAATCAAAGTCAAAATTATAAGAATAATCCATTTACAGATAATTTCAAAAATAAAAAAATGAAGAATAAAAAAGAAATATTAAATTCAATCTCAGATAATAAAAGTAAAGCAATATATATATTATTAAATTCTCCAATTTTATCATATAAAGAAAAATTAAAATTATTACCTTCAAAAAAAATAATTTCTTCAAATATTTCAAAAAATGAGATTTTTAAAGATGCTCTTGCAAACATAAAAAATAAAATTAATTTATTAAAACAACAACCAATTAAAGAGGATGAAAAATATATTATTGATAAAATTTGCAGTTATCCAAGTAAAACAGCAAAAACAGGTTTAAATTTTTTAAATAAAGAAAAAGAAAAGGAATTAATGATTGATAACGAACAAAATCAAAAATTATTACTAATGACATTTGCTTGTTTAGGTGAAAAAGTAACATTTAATTCAAATCTTAAAGAAATTTATAGTAATTTATTTAAAAAATATAAAGTTGATTTAATTAAAAAATTATATTTTAATTTTATTTATAAGAGAGTATATCAAGATTCAATTAATGGAAATCTTGAATTAAATCAAATTGAAAATATAATAAATTCTATTGAAGAAAATAAAGCTTTAATTACAGGAGCATTAATTAGTAATACCAATCAAACTTTTAGTTATATAGCTTTTTCACTTGATGAAATTTATGAATATTTATGTGGTTTAAAAGAAATGGATGATGATTTAAAAGATAAAGTAAGAAATCAAATGGAATTAAGATTATTAATAGAAGAAGAAAAAAAAATTCAAAATCTAATTAAATAAACATTTATAATAATATATTTTTTTTGGTTAAATTATTCATTTTAAATTATAAATTTATATATATCTCTAAATAATGAGAAAATTATATAAATAATTTAAATGTTTTATCATAAAGATACAAATAATATCCAACATAAAGAATTAAAGATTTTAAGATTAGATCTTATAAATTACATGGTTTGCTTGAATAAAAAACAAGCTGAATTTTATAGAGAACAATGTGATGAATTAGGATATGATTTTTTAAGTCTCGATAAAGCAATTAATAAAATTAAATGTTCTTATGATATTAATTTAGAAGAAAATGAAGAGGAGTTTCAAAAAAATTATTTTTTGAGAGAAAGAAAAAAAAAAGAAAAAAATATATCAACCGAAGATAATAAAAAAAATAAATTAAATAAAAAAAGAAATCATAGTAACAATCATAGTAAAAATCATCATAATCATAATAATAATAATAATCTTTCTAAGCATCATCATTCCAATAGAGAAACAATTAAAGAATTATATAAAAGACTAAAACAAAATAAAAACGAATATTATTGTAATAACGTAATTTCAAAACAAGATTTATTTAGATATTTAAAATCAATTGATAATAAAATAAAATCAAAAAAAGAGAAAAATTATGTTGTAGACAGAGTTCAATTACCATTTTCTGAAATAAATGAATTAAGAATAGAATTAAAAAGAAGAATAGATAATTTAACTTTAGCTCAAATAAAAGAAATAAATAGTAAATTTGGTATTGACAATGGAGACGGAAAAATTAATATCGAATTAAATAAATTAACTCAAGAACAATTAAAAAGATTAAAAAATAATATTGAAGATTATGAAAATAATAATAAAGTAGATCCTAATTTTATAAATTATAAAGAAGAAATAAGAAGAAGACTTCCTGATGATGTAAATGTAAATGTTAATGTAAATAATATATTTGAAGCAGATAATAATTTCTCAAATAATAGAAGTGATATTTCTGATTCTGATACTGATAATGATAATGATGAAAGTGATTTATCTGATATTAGTGATATTGAAAGAAAATTTATTGCTAAACATCTTCAAAATAATGAAAATTTAGATGATTTTTTTAATTTTGATAATGAGGAAAATAAAGAAAATAATAATTTAAAAAATGAAAATCCAAATGAAAGAGAAAATGAAAAAGAAAATCTCGAAGAAGAGGAAAAAGAGAATGATGAAGATATAAATAATGATAATATAAAAAATGTTAATTTAACTAAAAAAAATTTAAAAAAAAATATAAGCGACGATGATAATATTTTTGATAAAGACCTTAGTATAAGTTTTATATCTCAAGATTAACAATTAATAATTAATTATATTATTTCTTCTATTTAATTATTTTTAAAGTTTTTTTTCTTTTTTCATTTATATATATGTTCAATAAAATTTCCCAAAAGAAAAAATTACCTTTAAGAAGAATAAATACAAGTAAAAATTATATGGAAATAAAAAAAATTATAAAATCTGATGATGATGATGAAAAAGAAGAAGAAGAAGAAGAAGAAAAAGAAGAAGAAGATGAAAAAAAAGAAGAAAATTTAAAATTTAAAAAAAGGAAGAATGTATCTTTTACAACAGTTAGAACAAAAAAAAGTGATAATCTGAAATTATCTCTTTATTTAAATAATAAAGATTCAATAATAAAAGAAGAAGATGAAGAAGAAACTCAAAGATTAATTTTAAGAAATAAAGTTAAAAAATTAAATTATATTAAAGATAAAAATAATAATTCTACTGTTCAATCTTCAAGATTAAATAATGAAAGTAATAATTCTTTAAATAAAACAGAAGATAAAACTCATGTTTTTTTTAAAGAAAAAACTCCAAAATCAAATATTGTAAAAAGTAGATTTAATCGTAAAATAAGAATTTCATTAAAAAAAAGTAGTATTGAAAAAGTAATTGAAAGAAACAAAATGATAGGATGTTTAAATAATAAAAATTTTGAAAAATTAAAAAAAGATATATTAGGAAAAAAAAATTTAAAAAAAAATCAAAATAGAAATTCAATAAAATCAATAAATAAAACAATAAATGAGCAAAGATTATCTCAAACATTTAATTCTACTTTATCTCCAATTAAAACTAGAAATTCATCTTATTTAAAAGTAGAAAATCTAGAAAATTTTAAAAAATCAATAACTCCAATAAAAGATAGTCCAAATAATTTTTTTAGAGTAAAAAGAATGACTCAAAATGAAGCATTTTTACCACAAATTAAAATAGATGATTATTATTTTAAAATTAAAGCAAAACAAATAGGAAAACAAAAAACTCAAAAAACTTTAAAAGCAATAAGAGATATAATTCCTTCTAAATATGAAGATTTAAGAGAAAATTCAAATAGTCATTATTCTATTAGAAATTTAAGTAGAGTTAAAGAATTAGTTCATTTAAAAAGAAATAATTTTGAAGAAAGTATTAAAAAATATAGAGCAAGAGTTAATCCTGAAAGTCATGAAGGTTATTTTTATATTAAAACTATTACTCATTATAGACCTTCTTTTTTTAAAATGAAATTTAAAAAAAATACTATTTCTAAATATGTTAATTATAAAGGATTTGGATTTGGTGTTTCAAGAAATGGAAGAGAAATTAATGAAAAATATGATAAATTAAGATTTAAAACTGTGGATTAAATTAATTGTTTATTTATATCTTTAATTTAATAAATAAATAAATAATAACATTCAATTTTATTCCTGAAAAAGATATATTTTATTTCTAATTTACAAAATGAATTAATACCTAAAACACAAATTTTTCAATATCATTAAATAAAGTAACTTTATTATATGAAATAGCATTTGTCATTATATCTAAATATTTATCATTATTTAGAATATCTATATTATTCATTTCGTTATTTTTAAAATTATAAACTTTTCCAAAACAATTATAAACATCTCCAAAATAATCTTTTCCCATAATAACATTTCGAAAAATAAATAATAATTTGCAAATTTCTTTTACATTATTTTTATTTAAATCTTCTTCTTTTATAATAATTTCATTTTCAAATTTACATAAATCATTAACATTTCCCTCATCATCATATTTACAAACATAACCATTGATAAATTCATTATTTTGAAATTTGCCATAAAAACATTGTTCTAAAGTTGAAGAATAAAATAAACAATTATTTCCATTTTTATTTCCTTCTTCATCAAATTTTCCATGATAAACATAATAATCATCTTCATTTTTAATTAAATAAGTTCCTTTAACATAATTATCATTTTCAAATAAACCAATATAACATTCAAAATTAGAGTCATCAAAATTAGAAAAAGGAATATTTTTTTCTGGTTCTGAAATCCATAAATTTATTCCTCTATTATGTCTTAAATCATTTTTCCATAAACCAAAATAAAATTCTTGATTTCTTATTTTCTTTTTTATTTCTGGTTTAAATTCATAAAATCCATGTTTATCTCTTATATCATATGTATAATAACCAAAATAAGAATCCCCATTTAAATAATTATTTAAACAATAACCTTCTCTTTCAAAAGAATCATTTAATATTCCAAAAAAATTTGCATTTTTTGCTAAAATTTTTGCACAATACATATTTGAATTTTCTGTATTTCCTTCCCATTTTTTTATCAATGATTCATCATCTTTATATTCATGTTTTTTTTGTATTTCCCGATTTATTAATAATTTATCAAAAAATAATTTATCTGTTTTTATTGCTTTTGACTTTTTATTTAATGACATCTTTTTTTATTATTTTTTTTAAGTATTTTATATATTTTATTATTTTTAGTTTTTCAATTTATAACATTATTTTATTTATTAATTAAATTATTTAATAAATTCAATTTTTTTAATAATCTAATCTTTGAGGTTGGAAAAAAATATTTCCTCTAAAGTTTGAAAAATTTTTATATTTAAAAATAATAGAACTTAAAGTTTTTTTAATTAATTATCACCAATTAATTTCTTATAATTAATTTAATTTTAAATTCAACTTTTTATTATTTTTTTTTAGATAAAAAATAAAAAAATAAAAACAAATAGATAAAATATAAAAATATGAATTTATTTTTTATTCTTTCAATTTTTTAATTTTTTATAATTAATGGGTATAATTTTAAACATATATTTAATTTATTCACTATTTCTTTTAATTATATTTATAAATTAGATGATTGTAGAATATTATTATTAAATATAAATAAAGTAATATTGTTTTTAATTAATCTTTAATTTTTGAATTAAAAGTTTTTTAAAATAACTAATTAATGGGAAAAAAATGTTTTATTATATTATTTTTCATAATAAGAAGTCTAACTAAAATAAATTTAAAAAAATTAGGAAAAAATGAAGATAATTTTCATCCTTTAAAAATTGATTTTGATTTCACACAAATAGAAGAAAATAATAATATAGAATTAGTCAAAGAAATAAAATTTATTCTAAATGAAGTAAGTAGAATTTTCAGTCAAATATTTAACATAAAAAATTCAAAATTAATAAAATCATCTTTATCTCCAACAGACTTTTGTGATGAAAGGATAATAAAGTATCAAGAACAAATTAAAATTGGAATTAAAACTGATTTATTAATTTATGTAATATTTGATTCAAAAGAATCAAATAATAAAAATGTAAAAATTAATTTATGTGAAATAAACTCAAAAATAAAAAAACCAGATTTTGTAATAATGGAATTTAATAAAAAAGTTAATTTAAAAAATAAGATAGAAAAAGATAATATATTTTTACAAATAATTCATCAAATTACTCATATTTTAGGTTTTAATAAAATAACATTAAAATCTTCTAGATTAATTTCTTTAAAGAATAGAATTGGTTTTTATTTAATGAAAAATTTAAATGAAAAATTTAATGGATATTGGTTAACTATTTCACTTGATAAAAAATTAAAACATATAAAATTAGATTATGATATAATGAATATAAATAAAAATAAAAGAATGCTTTTATTTTCAGCTCAAACTTTATTTATTTTACAAAAATTAAATAGATATCAAATTAATTTATCTTTATGTGGTTGTTCTTTAAATGGTGATTGTGAATATTTAAGTCATCCAATTGGAATTTATATTTCTCAAAATTTAAATGGTAATTTTAATACACATTGTTATTTAAATGAAAATATTAATAATAGAAGTGTTCTTTTAAAAGATACTCTTTTTCCAAAAACAATATTAAAAAATGATATTGGAAAAAATTTTTTAAATTATTTTGATGGAAAACATTGTTTAAATAGAGAATTAATTTTTAAAGGTTCAGTTCCAAAAAATTCAAATGAACAAATAATAAATTTATTATCTCCTAAAAAAAATGGAAAATGTAAAAATAAACAAAGAACAATTTATTTTTATATTCCAGATGAATTAAATATAACTAATAATAATTTAAAAGATTATAAAATAGAACAATATAAAATAACAAATAAAAATATGTCTGTTTATTTTTCTTATATTAATACTCCAGCTTTTGATTTTTATCCCGTTGTATTAATAATGAAATATAATAAAATTCCTAATTTTAATAATTTTTTTAGAGCAAATTATATTTCTCATTTTTATAATTCAGAAAAACTTTCTGAAATTTATGGTTCTTTAGGAAAATATTCAGTTTCAAATACAATAATTAATATGAATGATTTATTAAATAATAAAGCTAAATTATATTTAAATTTCAGAGCAAAACAAGAATTATTTCCTCAAGATTTTAATTTTGTTCCTGAATCTTATTTTTTATCAAAGGATAAAGAAATTCTAAAAAAAAAATTTAAAAATTATACTCAAACTAAAAATGATTTATGGATATTTAAACCACCTTTAGGACTTCAAGGAATTGGAATTAAATTTATGAAATCAGAAGAAGATTTTTTAAAATATTCTTTTATAAGTAAATATATATCAAATCCTCATTTAACAAATGGAAAAAAATATCATATAAGAATGTATGTTGTAGTTACTGGAATTTTACCTTTAAAAATATATATATTTGATGAAGGACAAGTAATGAGACCTGCAAATAATTATTCTTATGAATTATCTCAAATTGAAAATAGAACTGCTTCTTTTACAAATGGACATCATAATTTTCATGCTCCTGGTTATAATCCTAATGCAACTCTTAATACTGAAGAAGGAACTGAATGGTCTATAAAAACATTAAGTAAATATATTGAAAGAAATAATGGAAATTGGACTAAAATATGGAATGAAGTTAAAGATCTTTCTATTAAAACTATTTTAATAGTTTATGATCATATTCAAAAAACATTTTTAAATGATTTTCCTAATATAAGAAGTAATAATATTGTTCATAGATTTGGATTTGATATTATGTTAGATGATAATTTAAAAGTATGGTTATTAGAAGTTAATACATATCCTGGAATGGCTTTATATAATATAATTAATAAATATAATAAACTTAGAGTTGATTCAGATTATCTTAATTTAATAGGATTAGTTCCTTTTGATCATTATACTAATGAACCTTTAGATAAAGAAATTGAATATAAAAATAAGATAGATGAAGCTATTCAACTTTCTATTTGTGAATTTGAAAGACCTCATGGAGGATTAGAAAGAATTTTTCCTGTTAAAAATACTTTAAATTATTATAAACAATTTATTAAATATCATGATGAATATAATAAAGCTCTTTGGGATTTAATAGAAAACAATCAAATTTAATATTCATATTTTTGTTTTAAATATAAATAATGATTATATAAACTCTTTTTAGATTTTGAAAATAATGATAATATTTTTCAACTAAATAAAAATAATTGACTAAGTTGATAAATCTGAAAATGAAATTAATTAATATTTTTTTTGGAAGTTCTGAATATAATAATAAAAATCACTATAATTACTATTAATATTTATATATTTCAAAAATTATAAATTGATGGAAAATAATATAAACAAATTATTTAATATAAAAATTAATTGTATGGTAAAGAAAGAAAATAATGAAAAAAAAATAGAAAGAAAAATATTATTTTTAATACATTTTAATAGGATTATTTTCATTTTTACAAAATAAAAAATCAATTAGAAATTGTTTTTAAATATTTTTATTACTTAATTTTGACAAAAAATAAAAAATTATAAAAAAAACTAATATAAATTTTAATCAGTTAATTGAATTTTATTCATAACTAAATCCATTTTTTTTCTATAATCTGTATGTCCTAATTTTAATTCAGTGAAATCAATACTTCTAAATTTATTTATTTTTAAATCAAGTTCTCCTCCATAACCAATAGGAGTTTTATTCATTGCTGAAGTATATAAAATACTTAAAACTCTATCTTCATTACTCCAACAATTAATTATTTTTCCATTAATAATTTTGTCAAAAATTTTAGCATATTTTTCTTCTTTTCCTTTTATAGAAGTAGCTCCAGCAATTAAAATAACATCTTTAATAATATCATCACATTTAATTTTATTATTAATTTTATATAACATTTTAATACAATTCTTTATTACATGTGTTCCAAGAGAAAAACCAATTAAAGAAATAGTTTGATATTTAAAAAATATTTTAGAAGCAATAATTAAAGCTAAAATTTTTCCACATAATTTACCTTTTTTAGAAGAATTTACAAAAATTTCTTCTGGATTTAATTGTTCCTCTTTATTTGGATTTGAAAGAGCTTTTAAAAAAAAACCAGTTATTTTTAATATTGAATCTCCTACTGTTGATTTTAATGATTCACTTGGCCAATTATAATAATAACAAATATTAGATTTATTTAAATTTATTGCTAAATTTTCCCATTCTTCAATATGATCTTCATTATCTGATAAAAATCCACTTACAAATATTAAACAATGTGTTGATTTTATTTTTGGATTTAATGATTTTAAATTTATTGAACGTACATTTACATTTTTATTTTCTGTATTTAAATTTTCCAAAAAATTAAATAATTCTGATTTTTTATCTACTTTTAATGATTGAAAAATACTTTCAGATAAAATACTTATTTCACTTTGTTTTAAATTAATTTTAGAATCTTTTATTTCAGATTTATTTAGTAATTCTTTTTGATTTTCAAAATTTTCAATTAATAATTTTTTTATTCCTCTTATATCATATGATAAATTATCTTCTTGAGGAAGAATAGATTTTATTATTGTTGATTGACAAAATTCACTAATATCATCTTCATCTAAATAAATTTCAAAAGGACGAATTGAATTACTTAAAATTACTTTCATTTTTGCACTTGATATATAATTTTCAATTTTTGATGTTAAAAATAATTCTTTTGTTTTTTTATCTTTAATTATTATACCATTAAATATTAAAGTTAAACATAATATTATTGATAATATTTTATTTGTTTCTGTACCTATTTCTTTTAATATTAAATCTAATTTTTTTGTTGCTTCTTCTTCTGATATTTCTATATTTTCTTTTATTAATTGGTTTAATATTAAATTTATTGCAAATGATTCTTCTACTTGTTCGTTTTTATTTAGAACTTCTAAATTAAATATATAATATAAATAAATAAAATTTCTCAAAAAAACATTTTTGACTTCATCATTTTGAAAGTTATTTCTATTACAAATTAATATTAAATCCATATAATTTTTATAACAATCATTGTTATCTTTACTTAAGAATAAATTTTGTTCTTTTTTAATAAAAATTGAATCAAATAATTTAAAAGTATCTACTTTAAATTGATTGTAAACCATTTTAGATATATTAATTCCTTTTGAAGATGCAATAGTTAAATATCTATCTTTAATTAATCTTTCATATTTATAAGTTAAAAAATGAGGAAAATTATTTCTTCCTTGAAAAACTTGTGATAATTTCCCATAGAATATTTGATCTAAAGACATAATTTCTGAAGTTAAAAAAGATATGATTTCTTTTTCATTTTTTTCATTTTTTATTTTTTCAAAAGACATTTTTTCTACATTTTTTTCTATTATTTCATTATAAATTTTCTGTATTATACTATTTATTTGATTTCCTAAATATGAATTATCAAAAGTTACTGTTAATTTTTCTTCTAATAAATATTGATACAATTGTTTTTTTTTATAAGGACAATTTTCAATTTGTGAAGTTAAATTTATTAATGTCATTGTCATATTATTTTCTGTTTCTTGAAAATAGTTTAAAATTTCATCTGGTTTTTTAAATTTTTTTTTTGCAAAAGGAAATTCTTTTGAAAACAATTTGTCTATTTCTTCATTATATTTAGAAGTATTTGTTTTCATTAAATAAAAAAAAAAATTTATTATTTTTTTAAATATTAAAAACATTATTTTTTATAGTGTTTTTTGACTTCTATATAAAAAAAAAGTTTTATTTTTTTTAAATATTTTTCATATTTATAAAAATAATAAAAACATAATTAGAAAGTAACTTCTTTGTCAACAAAGATATTCATAAAATCAATTATTCTACATTCTATATAAAAAAAAATAAATAAATATAAATCTTCGAAAAACCAAAAGATTTATTATATAATTTTTAATTTAATCAAATGTGGTACACTTTGATTTAATAAATTACTATTTTCATTATTTTTAATTTTATTATGATTATTATTATTTTTCTCATTTTCTTCATTATTAACAACAATTTGTTTTTCTTGAGATATACTTGAAGTATAATTTTTAGAAATTGAATTTAATAAATCATATTGAACAATTTTAGCATAATTTCTAAATCCAACAAAAACAGTAGTAACATTATCTAAAGAATGTCTTTTTAAAGAAGTTTTCATAATCATATCAACAATATCTCCACTAATTTGATGAATATTATCATAATGTTGTTTATTTTCATTTATAATTGTCCAAGCACAACTAATACATTCTTCATTATTTAAATTTTCAAAAATTCCATCACAACCCATAATTAAAAAATCAATTTGATGATTATTTAATGATATTTTCGAAATTTCAGGAATTGAAATTAAAACATTTTTTTTTCCTCCAAATTCTTCATTTTTAATATTAATATCACCAAAAGCTCTACTTACACTTAATTTTCCTGGTTTAATTCTTGGAATAATATTATTTGAATAATATATACTTCCTCCATTTTCAATAATTCTTTTTTTTTCATTTTCATCTGAAGGTCTATGAATTGTATTTAATAATTTAATTTCTTTTCCTGAATTTAATGATAAAATTGCTCTTGAATCACCACAATTTGCACAATATAATATATCATCAATTAATAAACAAACTATTGCACATGAACCACTTTTTTCATATTGTTTTAATGCTATATTTTGAAGAAAATCATTTTCACATTTTTCAAATCCTTTTAATAATGCTTTTTCAGGATAATTTGGAAAAAATTCATTTTTTATAATATAATTATGTAAATTATCTCTTAAATAATTTGAACATATATTTCCACCATGACCATCATATATTGCAATATAAGATATTTTTGGCCAATACTTTCCTGAGAAATTTTTGGGTTTATTTACTTGTAATATTATTGATACTTTATCTTCATTATAATTTCTAATTAAACCTTGATATGAATTTACTGCAAAACTTTTTATATATGAATTTATGGAATGATGAGAAGTTTTTACTGTGGGATATTTTAAAAATGCTAAATCTTTGTTAAATACTGATATTTCTAAATTTTTTTTTGTATTTATAAATTGATTTATTTGATTATTATTTCGATTTTTACGATTTCTATGATTAAAAGTTTTTATTTTTAATAATCTTTTTTTATTAAAATTATTTGATGATTTTAATAAATTATTATTATCATTTCTATTTGATATAGGAGAATTATCTAATATTTCTTTTGAAAAATGAATTCTATTTCTAGAAGTTAATTTTAAAGTACTTGTTTTTTTTAAAATTTTTTTTCCTCCAGGAGATAATTCAAAAGTATTTGAATTTCTTTGTTGATTTATAATATCATTTGGAGTATTTGATATTTTTGGAAGAGAAAGTACTTCATTTTTTTTATTCTTTTCTTCTGATGAAGCTGTTGTTGTAATTTGATTTTGATTTCTACTTTTTTTTTTTTCTATTGAAAACATTGATTTTTTATTTTCTTTCATAGAAGTTTTTTTTAAAAGAGGGATTTTTTTTTCGGAATTTAATTTTAATGATCTTCGAAGTGATTTAATTTTATTAAATTTAAAATTTAAATTTTGTTTTTCACTATTATATTTTGATAGGTTATCTTCTGTTTTTAAAATTTCATTGTTTATTTTATTTGTTATGCTTATATCATTTTCTGATATTTCTTGTGATTTTTCTTCTACAATTATTCTATGTACTTTATTTTCCATTTTAATTTTCTAATTTTTATATAATTTTTTTTAAATAATATGAATAAAATAATATTTTAAAGATTAAATCTTTATATTATTAAATAAATGGGTTGTAATGTTCAGAAAAAATCAATAGTTGTACAATCTAAAATTCAAATAAAAGGTTCAGATACTACTAAAAGGAATTTTTCAAGTATTAATTTAAATTCAATATTAAAATTTCCTTATTATAAAAAAGAAACAATTGAGTTATATCAAAATAAAATTACTCAAAAAAATTGGAAAAAAGTTTTGGATTATTTACCTTATCAAGATTTAAAAGAAGTAGGAAAAGTTAATAGGAAGTTTAATAATTATATTAAATCTAATGAAATTTTAGTTAAATTTTTTAAAAAGAAAGAGAATCAATTAAAATTATAAATAAAAGAGAATTTGCTTCTTTTAGTCAATTGAAGAATTCTTTTTATTCTAATTGTACAATTATCAGTGTAGAGTAAAAAAAAGTTTCTAAATATTCAAAAATGTACTTATTCATCATTATTATAATTTATTGTCACTTGTAAATAAAATATCAATATCCTAATAAATTCAAGATTTGATATTATTATTGACTATTGTTGAAAAAATTATAAATAAGAGTTAAAATATTAATAAGTAGAAATTTATTTTTATATATATTAGAATATTATTAAAAATTAATAAATATTTTTATTGTGAGGCAGAATCACTTTCATTTTCAATAATAATATTATTAGAAGATGAAAAACGCCTTTTTTTTATACTAAAATTACTATTTTTTCTTAAATTACGATTCATATTGATTTTATTTTCATTTAATTCATCATTTGAGTCTAAAGATTCTAAATGTTGACTTTCTTCAAAAACATAAGAATTCCTTCGACTTGTTTTTTTTATTCCACTATCTTTTTTTTTTAAAGAATTAATAGTATCTTTTTTTTTAAATGTTTTATTTGTAATTTTTTTTTCAATATTTTTTAAACTTTCATCTTCAGATTTTGAATCTTCATCTGAATTAATTATTTTATTTAAAGTATCTGATTTTATTTGAATTATATTCTCATAATTATTTTTATTTGCATAATTAAATTTATTTACTTTATTTTTCTTTTTAATAATTTCTAATTCATCTCCTATTCTATCACCTTCTAATTTTTTTATTTCATTCATAATTTTTTCTATTTTTTCCTTATCTAAAATATCTTTATCAGTTTTTAAATTTTTTTTTACATTTTGATTTCCAGGCTCAATTTTTATAAAATTTCTAACTAATTCATATTCATAATTTAAATCAGCCATTGATAAATTATAAGATTCTAAAAATCTATTTGCTCCTCTTGAAATATCATAAATAACTTCATTAATATCTGAATTATAACTAAAATTTATTAATGGTTCAATTTTTTCTATTTTAATAGAAATTGGTTTTCTATTTATTGGATTTTTTTCATATGAGAATTGATTTGATTTACTGTTTAAAACTGTACTATATAAAAGAATTAAATTTTTTATTTCTTTTCCTATATATTCATTTGCAAAATTTATTCCTAAAAAAAATGTAGGATATTCAATTGAATAAAATGTTTCTTCTAATTGTTCCATTCCATATTCTATATTAGTATATAATTCTATTTCAAATTGCTTTTTAAAATCATATATATCATACATTTGGATATATAAATTTGATAATGTTCTTGAAACTGCTAAACATAATATACCATTAATTACTAATTTATATTCTAAGTTTTGTCCTTTTGAAATATATAATTCTGCTTGACATAATTTTAATATTGTTTGAGTATATGGTAAATATTTTGATATAATTAATCTTATTTTTGTTTCATTTTCATTGTCAATATCTGGTTCTGATGAAAAATCATTTTTAATATTTTGATTAAAATTTAAATTTATCATGAAAATTTAAAAAAAAATTTAAAACTTTAACTTTAATTTTATTTATTTTTAAAATTATCTTCTTCGATTAATTCCATTCCCTTAATTACTTTTTTTATCTTTTTATCTTTTATTTTTTCATTATATATTATTTCATTTCTAGTTTTTAATTCTTTATTTCTATCTGTATAATTAATAATTTCATCAATATTATGTAAAGCCACTTTATTTTTTTTTTTTTCTAAATTATTAATTATTAAATTTATGAAAGGAATTAATATAAGAAAAAAGCAAAATACTATATTTATATATTTTTCAAATCTTGAATTTTTCTTTATAAAAAATATATATATTTCTAAAAATAAATAGAAAAAAAAAATTATATGAATTATAAATATCATGCAATGATTCATTAAATATGTTCTTAAAATAAAAAAATTAATAATATAATATAGAATTATAAATATTGCACAAAAGAATTCTGGAATAATAAAATACATTTTATTTATAGAATCAAGTTTTTTTTCTATTTTTGAAATTTTTAAAAGATATAATAAATGAAAAATAAACAAAATAACACTGAAAAATAAGAATATATAATTATAAATTTTTTTATAAATAATTGAACACTTTCTTTGAAGAAATATATAACATTTATTATCTTTTGAAAAAGTTGATAAATTAGATAATGATGGAAGTCTTTTCTTCATTTGATTATTCATTATTTCATTGTTATTATTTAAATCTAATTTATTTTTATCAATAGTTTTTAAACTTTTCATATCTGTTTGATTTAATTCCCTATTATTTCTTTCACTATTTAAATTAATGTTATTTCTATGAATATTTTTATTATGAAAATCATAAATATTCTTTATTGGACCTACATTATCAGAAATATCAATTATAGATGATTCTTCTTTATTATCGTTATTTTCCTTTTTTCTATTCTCTTTTGACATTATTAAGTATAATTTTCAATTTAATTTTGAAAAAAAAAAAAATTAAAATTAATAAAATAAGATTGGAATATTTTACTTATAATATTCATTCAATTAATATTATAATTATTTTTATACATAAACTTAATAAAAACTAAAATTAATGATTGTTCATTAATTTTAATTATAATAATTATTGAATTGGGAAAGTAAATAAACCATTATTAACATTAAAAATTCTAGAATTATCAACTTGTTGAATATTAATATTATTCACATTATTAATATTATTATTATTATTTTGTTCTTTAAAATTTGTATTTATTAACAAATTTGGATTTCTATAATTAGAATTTATAAAATTATTATTTGAATGATTGATTGAAAAAAAAGGAGATTTTAATTCGTTTATTTTATTGTAATTAAAATTTACATTAGATTTATTTTCTAATCTTCCTTTATTTTTAAAATCATTTTTTAATGCTTCTATAATATTATCATTTTTTGTTCTCAAATCTTTTTTTCCATGAGCAAAAGTACATAATTTTCCAAATTTACAGCAATGGTTTTTTTCCCAATATTTACATTTAATAATTTTATAATTTCTTAAAACTATTCCTTCTTTTTCAATTCCAAGTTTTTTATTCGGATGTCTTAATTCTGCAATTCCATGAGCAAATTGACAATTATTTCCTAAGATACATCCGCTTTGGCTATTGTAATGTTTGCAAAGAATTGTTTTGTATTTTTCTGGATTTTCAATTAAATTCTAAGTTTACTTAAAAAATTTTTTACTTTATTTAAATTTTGAAAACTCATTTATTTTTAGAATATCAAAAATAAATCTAAAACTTTTTAAAAATATTATATATTATTTATATAAAAAAAAATAATTTATTATTTTTATTAATTATTATTTTGAAATTATAAAAAAAAGATTGAGAAAATATAAAACTATTAATAAAATTTGAATTAAAAAAAAATAATTAAAATGAAGATTTTTCATTTATTAAAAACTTAATTCAAAATTCTCAATATTTTTTATCTAATTTTAAATGTTTTTTTATATAAATTAATTTTATTTTTCATATATTTTTAAGTCTTATTCCGTTAATTTTTTTATTTAATTGAATTATTTTTCAATCAATATTTTTATAATTAATTAGTTTTATATTTGTTAAATAATTTAAAAATATTTTTATATAGTTTTTAAATACCCATTTAAATTATATTATTTTTTTTATTATTATGATTAATTTTCAAGTTATAATCTTTCATATATAATAATCATATTATAAATAGTTAAATAATATTATTCTATTCCAAAACCATAATAAATAAAAATAAGTGCAGAAAAAATAATAATAACTCCAATGAAACAAGTATCAGTTATTGTATTTTCTACATCTTTCATTTCTTCTTCTCTTTTTTTCTTTTCTAAAGTTCTTTTTTCTTCTAATTCTTCTTGATATTTTTCAAAATTAAATAATTGATTATTCGCTTTTAATATTTTAATACTAACATCATGATTTATATTTTTACTTATTATTTTTAAATTTTCTGCATCTTCAATAATATTTTGAATGTCTTTTTTATTTTCTGAAGGAATATTTTTTTCAAATTTATCAATTTTATTATATATTTCTTCACATTTTCCAGAAACATTAAAAGATATTAATTTTATTTTTTGAAAATCATCATTTTTTTCTTTTCCTAAAATTTTTGAAATGATTTGGTTTATATTCTTTACAGTATCAGTTATATTACATAAAGATTCCTTAATTTTTTCATATGATAATTTAAAAATATTTGATTCAAATTGATTTGCAGAATACATAAAATTTTCATATTCATTATCTAAAATATGATTTGGATCTTCTTTATCTATTAAGGGAATTCCCATTTCATCTTTTATTTTTTTTCCTCCAATTACCATTTTATTTAGAAATATTTTACAAATTGAAAAAAAATAATTCAACAAATGAAATTTGATTTATGTGTTTTATTTTAATAATTATTTTTTTCTTTAAATAATAAATTTTATTTTATTATATTTTATTTTTGATTTTTTTTTTTTCAAGATTTAAAATCATAATTTTTAAAACTTAAAATTTAAAAAAAAAATTAAATAAAATTATTTATTTGAAAAAATATCATTAATATTATTATCATTCATTCTTTCTCTATCATAGCCTAACTCCATATTATTTTGAGAAGAAGAATATGTGCTTCCTAATAAATTATTTAATTGATTTTCTGAAAGTAAATTTTCAAAATTATCTAAAAAATTTGTTCTTTTATCATAAAAATCACATTCTTTTGCAAATAAAGTTTTTAAAATTACAATTAAATTAGATAAATTCATTTTTAAATCTTCTATTTCAATATCTTTTTTTTCATTTACTTTTTTTTCTATTTCATTTTTTTCTTTTAATTGATTGGATAAATTTATTTTTTCATTAAGTGCTTTTTGTAGTTTTCTATTATCTTCTTCTAATAAATGATTTTTTCTTTGAATTTCTTTAATTTCATTTAAATTATCATTATTTTTATTATTAGCATTATTAATTTTATTTTTAAAATCATCAATCATTTTTTCATAAATTTTTTTATTTTCTTCATTTGCTTTTTCTAAAGCAAAAATTTTTCTTTGTAATTTAATATTATCAGCTCTTAAATTATTACTTCTTTCATTAGTTAATGCTTCATTTAATTTTTTAATTTCTTCATTTTTCATATTTAATTTATCTTGAGCAATTTTTAATTGATTTGTTTTTTCTTTTAATTCTCTTTCTAATAATTTAACTTGTTTATTTTTCAAAATTAATTTTTGACAAGGATCTTCATTGAAATTAGAAGAAATATTATTATGGTAATTTATATTAGATAAATTATTATTTTTTTTATTATTTCCATTTTTAAAATTTTCAAATTTTACTAAAGATAAATCTTCCATCATTTTCCTTGTTTTATCTATTAATTCTTTTGCTTCTTTTTTTATTTTAGATTCATCATCTGTTGTATTTTCATTTTCAAAATTAATATTATCACTTTGTTTAGATATTTTACTATTATTTAAAGTATTAAATTTTTGTGCACTGTTACTTCTTTTATTTCCTTCACTTAAATTTCTTCTTTTAATATTAGATGAAAGATTGAAACGGAGACTCTTATTCATTTATATTAAAATTTTAATAAAAATATATATTAAATTTTAAATATTAAAATATATTTTATTTTATGGAAGAAAAAGATAATACTCCAGAAACAAAAGTAGAAGAAACAAAAGAAGAAGAAAAAAAAGAAGAACAAAAAAAAGAAGAAGAGACAAAAACTGAAGAAAAAAAAGAAGAATCAAAATTAGAAGAAGAAAAAAAAGAAGAAGAGCCAAAAACTGAAGAAAAAAAAGAAGAATCAAAATTAGAAGAAGAAAAAAAAGAAGAAGAGGAAAAAAAGCGTGAAATAATACCAAGATCAGATCCTCCATTTGATAAAATATTATGTACAGATTTAATAGAAGAATCAAATGAAGAAGATAATATAAATTGTTTTGATTGTTCAACTTCTCCAGCAAATTGGGTTTGTGTATATAATGGAATATATCTTTGTGCTCAATGTGCAGGTGAACATAGATATTTTGGTCCAACAATTTCTAATTTAAAATTTTTATTATTAGATCAATTAAATGAATTTGAAATAAGTTTAATGAAATTAGCAGGAAATAAAAGATTAAAAGGTTTATTAAATTTATATAAAGTTGAATTTAATCCTGATGAAAAATATTTATTATTTAGTAGTCAATTATTAGAATATTATAGAAATGTTCTCTATAATAAATTAGCTGGAAAAATTGCTCCTAAACCTCCTAATCCTAATAAATGTTTAGATATGATGGATAATGTTAAAATTATTACTAGACCTTTTCTTGAAAAAGTTATTGTTAGAAGTGAAGAAGAAATTAAAGAAGAAGAAAGAAAAATGGAAGAAGAAAGGAAAAAAAAAGAAGAAAATAGTAAAAAAGATAGATGTGGAACTCAATAATTTTCTTTTTAATTTATTTAGATTTTTAAAGTTTTTAAAATTATGATTTTTTAGTGTTTATTTAAAAAAATAAGAAAATTAATATTTTTTCAAATTGAAAAAAATAGTTTTTTTATATTCTAATTATAATTATTAAAATATTTATAAAATAAAAAAAAATATATTAATTTTAACCTATTGTTTTATCTCCATCTCTATTATAACTATTATGCCTTTTATCTCTACAATAAAAAATAGATGAATGATTAATTTTATGATCTTGTGGACTTTTATATCTTATATTATTTCTAATTTTAAATTTATTTTTATTTTTAAAAATTTGAGAAGAAATTCTTTTAATTTCTTTTGATTTTAAAATACTATTATTAGAATTATTTAAATTTGAAAAGGGATTAAATTGTTTAAGTTTATTTTTCCTTTTAATTTCATTTTGATAATTTGACATACAAGTTACTTCAGGACTATTACTTGGAAATCTTTTATTTCTTGAAGTTTTACTTACATTTCTATTTGAATTAAATTTCATATTATTTTTACCATTTTTATTATTTGTATTACTTATTTCAGTTGTATTTATTGTTGTTATATTTTTATAAGTTGGTTTAGTATTTGCATTAGTAATACTTGAATTTGTATTAAATGAAAATTTTCTTATTGAAGAATTTTTTTCTCTTTCTTTTATTATTTCTTTATCCTTTAATTTATCTTTTCTGATTTTTAAATTTAAATTACATATTAATGGATTTTTTACTAAATGAGGTTTATAAATTTTTTCTTTTTTTTCTCCTGTAACATCATGTTTAAAAGTCCCAGTTATATTATTTGTTGAAGATGAATAAGAAATAATAGTTTCTTTACTATATTTTTCAGGTGAATAATAATAATTAATTTCATTTTTTAAATTTGATTTTTTTTTATCTTTTTTTTTAATATAACTTTTGTTTATATTTTGAGAATTTAAATCTGACATTAAATTTTGATTAAATACATTTAAATTATCTTTTTTATAACAAGTACTTTCTAAAGAATCTTTAACACAAGAAGGAGTTAAATTATCTAAATTATTTCTAGAATTATTATTTATATTTGCATTTGTAACTGAATTACTTATTGTTTTTTCATCTTCAGCAATAATTTTTTCATCAACTGGACTCATATTTAAATATCTATTTTTTGGAATTTTCTCGGATAATATTAAATTATTCATTGAATTATTTGATGATAAATCTTCACTGATTTTTCCAAAATAATCAATTTCTTCATTTGATATTTTATTATAAATTTCTTTTGGAATATTATAATATGGAATAGAATCCATTTGACTATATAAAAAACCAAAATTTTCATTTTTTTCTGAAATTGATACTTTTAATAATAATGAATCTATTATTAATTTTTCTTGATAAAATTTTTCATAATCCCCTTTTTGAAATAATTCATTTTTTGAATAAGTTATTTTTTTTGTCATTTCAATAAATATGTCACTTATTTGATTTATATTACTTTTAAATAATTCTATATTATATTGAAACTTTTCTTGAATTTCGCGAAATTTATTTATATATTCTTGTTTTTTTTCTTCAAATAAATCTATGATTGAGGAAAAATATTCTTTAATTTTTTTTATTTGTTCTTCTATATGAATATTAATTTTATTAGTATATTTTTCGTTATCATATTTTGCTTGAAAAAATTTTTCTTTTTTTTCTTCAATTTTTTCCTTTAATTCACTAATTTCTTCTTTAAATTTATTTCTATCAATTTTAATTGAAATAATATTATGTTCAATATGTTCTTTTGCACAAATAGAACATAAAAAATAATTTTCATTTTTACAAAAAAATTTAATTTTATTATTAGGATGCCTATTACAACAAATTAAATCATCATCTTTAGTTGTATTATCATTTGAATTATTATTATAATTTAATATTTGTTTATGTTCTCTTAAATGTTCATAAATTTGAGCACAAATTGGAATATTACTTAATTTAAATTGATGGTAAATTTTATGACTAGGACATAAAAAAGATTTTGATTGATTATTATACAATTTTTTTATACAATCTTCACAATATATATTACCACATGGTAAAGATAAAGGTTTTTTATTATTTTCATTATAATTATCTTTACATATATCACATGAGAAAATAGACATTTTAGAAATTAAAATTGAAAAATAATATGAATGTTATTATTTTTTTTGAAATTTAAATAATTTGTTTATTCTAAAATTTAACGATTAATAAGTATTTTTTATATTTTTTTGAAAACTAATTTTTTCATAATAATTATTTTCTGTTTTTAAATATATACATTCCAAAAAAAATTCAAAAAAAATGGATTCTCAAAATGAAGGAAATACAGAAGAACCAATAATAATTAAAAAAGAATTAGAATTTAGAGATTGTTTATTATCAAAATCAAATATACCATATAATTTATTTTTTAAATTAATTTCAAATGAAAAATTAAATATCACAATTTCATTTAAAAATTGTTTTCCAGAAGAGAATTATTCAAAGGATTTTTCAATTGATGAATTAAAATCTTCAAAAGAGAAAAAATGTGTTTTAGATTTATATGATAAAATAGAAAATATGTTACCTTATTTTGAAGATTCAATTAATAAAAAGAATTTTAATATTGAATTAATTGATGAAAATAATAATATTTTAATGACTTTTAATTCACCTCTTCCTTTAATGGAAGGTCCTATTTTAATTATTCCCAAAATAGAAATTAATGATGAAACTTTAATTAATAATTTAATTGAAGAAATACAAAAATTAAGAGATAATGAAAAAAAATATGAAGAAATAATAAATGAATTAAATAATAAAGTAAAAAATTTAGAAAATGTAGTAAATAGTTTACAAAATAATAAAGAAAAAATAAAAGAAAAAGATATAAAAAAATAATGATAAACTAAACTTAAAAATTAAAAATAAAAAAATATTATAATAAAAAAAAAATATAAAAATAATTTTAAAAACTATAAAAAAGAAAATAAATAAAAAATATAATAATGGAACCAGAAAATGAAAATTTCCAAAATGAAAATGATGAAGAAAATGATTTACCAATGAATAACAATGATTTAGAAAATGATCCAAATGATATAATGTCAATATATGAATGGGTAGATTCATTTCAATTAAGTAGAGCAAAAAAAAATATAGCAAGAGACTTTTCAGATGGATTATTATTAGCAGAAATGTTAAAAAAATATTTACCTAAATTAGTAGATTTACATAATTATCCAGAATGTTCTTCAAAACAAAAAAAATTAATAAATTGGCAAACATTAAATTCTAAAGTATTAAAAAAAATTGGTATAAGATTAACAAAAACTGAAATTGATGATGTTATTGAATGTAAACCAAATGCTATTGAATTATTATTAAAAAAAGTTCATAATGTTATTATAAAATTCTTTGGTAATAATGTTATTAGAGATCAAGTTGAAAAAAATCAATTTAATCATGATCCTGTTGGAAATTTAAAAAAAAGATTAGATGAAAAAAATCATATTATTCAAGAATTAAATGATACTATTTTAATTTTGGAAAATAAATTAAATTCTACTTTGGATTTTAATAAAAAAATAGAAAATCAAATTAATGAAGCTATTGAAAAAATTAGAGAAAAAGGTTATGATATTTAAATAAAAATAATTTTTTTTTTTTTTATGATTTATTTTCAATAATTATTTATTTTAAATTAATTAACATTTAAAGAAAAGTAAAAAAATTAAATGAAAAAAAATGAAAAAAAAAAATCTGTTCAATATAGAATTAATATAGAAAATATAAAAAGTAATATATCAAAAGATTCAAAAAAGAAAAAAAAAGGAAATTCATCAATGAGAATAAAAGGACTTTCTCCTATATTAAATTTAGTGTATACAGGAAATAATTTATCAAAAGAAAAAAAGCAAAATAATAATCCTATAAATAATAAAAATTCTGGAAATTATGAATATATTCTTCATAAACTTTTAGGTTATTTAAAGCAAAAAATGTCAAATGCTCAATATGAAAATACGAAAATTTTTTTAAAAAAAGAAATAATTAATGTTTTTGAAAATGATGAAATAAATAATAAAGATAATAAAAATGATTCAATAAGTAAAATATTAAATTCATTGAATAATAATTCTAAATTAAAAATAGATAAAAATATTATTGAAAGTAATATATTATTCACAGGGAATAATTCAAAAAATGCTTCTTCTTTAAATAAAAAAGAAATAAAAAAAAACAATAGAAAAATAAATGATAAAAGATTAAAATTATCATATGATTTTTCTAATTTACTAAATTCAAATAAAACAACTGTTTTAGATTATAATAATAATAAAAAACAAGAAAAAAAAAATATTTCAAATCCATTTGTAAAACATAAAAAATTTTGTTTAAAACCAATGACAACAAGAGATCTTCATTCATTATATTCAATAATAAAACATCCTTTTAAAAAAAGTGAAGACAAAAAAAATAAAAAATATTTAAATCAAACTCAATCAAATAGTAAATCTAAATCAAAAAATGATTCAACTTCAAGAGATTATTCAACTCATCATAATAGTAATACTTATTTTAAAAATTTAACTTATACAAATAGAAGTGAAAATTTAGGTAAAATTCATTCTCATAATTCTAAATATTTTCATAATTTTACTCTTTCTAAAGTAAAAGATGAGAAAAATAATAAAAAAATAAATAATAATAGAAAAAAAATAACCAATTTAAAACCAAATAATAAGTCAATATTAAATGAAAAATTATTTTCAAAAATAGGAAATTTAACAGTTCCAAAGAAAAAAATTATAGCAAAAAATAATGATTTATCAAATAGTATTAATATAACCAAAATATTTAAAACTTATGAAAATAAAAAAATAATAAATAAACCAGTTAGTCAAACAAATAGTAATAGTAGTTCAAGAATAAAATCTTATAGAAATAAAAAACAATTTTTTTCTAATTCAAAAAGACCTTTTAGTAATAAACCTATTCAAAGTAATATAATAAAAAATTTATATGGTTCAATTAAAAATAATACACCAATTAAAAATGAAGAAATGATTAAACAAATTAAAAATACTATTGATGAAAGTTTAAGAGTTATGTTTAATTTTTCTTATGAAAATTTTTTATCAAAAGAATCTGAATATGAAAGTAAAGAATTAAGTAGAGAAAATGATATAACATTTCCATATAAATATAATTATAAATAAATAAAAAAGTATAAAATATTGATAATAAGAAAAAAATTTTATTTAACAAAAAAAAATTCATCACAAATAACTAAAAAATTAAATAATTAAAAATTTCTTATTTTATTTACTTTCTTTATTTTGGATAATTAGGAACTTTAATTTTATTTTTTTCAACTCTTCCACTTCCAGAATTATTATTAGTAAAATATTCTTTTGAAGAATTCCAACCTCTTGGAAATTCTTTATAATGATATCTAGGATCTTTAATTTGTTTCAATAATTGCATTTTATTATATTCATCATTTTCTTTTGGATCTTTAAATCTTTTTTTAGGAATAAAATTACTTTGAAATTGATAATTTTTTTTTAATTCATTATTTCTCATTTCATCTTCATGAAAATCTGCAATTGCATTTTCTATTTGTTGTAAATATTCTTCTGTTACATCTCCTTGCTTTAATTTTTCTATAAAATTATCACCTACTTTTATATTTAAATATTTTATTATTTTTTCATTTTCTAATGCATCTTTAACTAATTTTTCTATTCTTTGTATTTTATCTTTCATTTCATCATTTTTTTTTTCTTCTTCTTTTTCTGGGATAAATGGTTGATTAAATTGATTATTATTTATATTTGTATTTTTTAAATTTGTCATGTTTTTACTTTTTAAAAAATCATTTGATTGTTGATTTATATTTAATCCTATATTATTTTGATTTGAAGAAATTGAAGAAATAATATTATCTAAATTTTTTAAATTATTTTCTTCATTATTTATATTTTCATTTCTTCTCATAGGTTCTTTAATTTGTATATCATAATTATTTTGTGGTATTAATTTTGGTATATTAGGATTTGGAATTGGTTCTTGATTATTTCTATTATTATTGCTTATAATATTTGAATTATAATTACTTGAAAAAGGAACTGGAGATATTGGAATTGATGAATTAGATTGAATATTAATGTTATCTTGAATTGAATTATTTGTATTATTATTAGTATTATATAAATAATTACTATCAGAAAGTGGATTATTTAAATAATTCATATTGAGTTTATTCATAATTGAAATATTATCTTTGTTATTAATATTATTATTAATATTTGGATTAATATTAGGATTAATATTATTACTCAAATTTGGAATACCATTATTATTAATATTAATATTACTATTCATATTTGAATTAACATTAGGATTAATATTATTATTCAAATTTGAATTTCCATTTATATTAATATTTGAATTAATATTAACATTATTATTTGGTTTATTTGAATCAACTACTAAAGTACTTCTTCCTGTACTATTCATATCATATTCATAAGAATTTTCAACTGGACAATATTTATTTTTATATGAATTATAGGAATAATTATTTTGACAAAAAGGACAATCACATAAACAACAACTTGGTTTTGAATATGGTTTATTTTTAGACATATTTAATTTAGTTACTAATTCTTCAATATAATTTTCATGATTTTTATTTAATAAAATTAAATCTTGAATTTGATGATTAGCATTTAAAAGACTAGTTTCAAGTGAAAATAATTGATTTTTCAAATTTTGATTTTTTAAATTTAATTCATTATTTTTATTTAAATTATCTTGTAAATTATTTGTAAGATTTATATTCGAAGTTTTAAAACGATCTAAAGCTTGAAGAATAGTTTTAAAATCAAAAGAAAGATCATTTAAAAATTGATTTGTAATTCTAAGGAAACCATTTTCAAAAGAATATTTTGAATTTAATTCTTGCCTTAAATTTATTGTTTTTGATGAATTTCTTTCAATAATTTGAGAAATTTCATCTATTGATGATGGTGATATTGTTGATAACATTTTTGGTTATACTTTAATTTATTTATTTTTATGAAAATTAGTATTAATTTTTTTTATTTTAATATATTTTTTATTATTTTGAGAAAAGTAAAAGTAATAGTAAATTAAAAAATGCAACAAAATAAAAGTTTCATGAATTTTGAACAAAGTGATAGAGTTTTAATGGAAAATAAATTAAAAAAATCAAATGATGAAAAAGAATCTTCAGTAGAAAAAAATGATATTACAAAAATAAAAGATAAAAATGATATTTCTTCAAAAGAAATAGAATATTTTGATAATTCTAATTCAAATTCTGAAAAAAAATATATACATAATCCATTTAAAATTTTAATAAAGAAAAATTCTAAAAAAATAGAAAATGAAAATAAAGATAATAATAATCTTAAAAATTTTGTTATTCCATTATCAATAAATGAATCTGGTGATGATTATGTAAGTCGTGAATTAAATTTAAATAATGAAATAAATTATTTTGAATGTTATTTTTGTGATAATTATTATGTTTATGATTTTATTTGTTTACAAATTAAATGTAATCATTTATTTTGTCATCAATGTGGAAAATTATTTTATGAAGAAAAAATTGAACAAGGACAATATGAAAATTTTAAATGTGGAATTACTCATTGTAAATTTATGATTCCAGATACTGTTATTGAAAATTTAATTTCAAAAACACATTTTGAGATAATTATTAAAAAAAAAGAAGATTGTTTTTCTCATCCTTCAACAACTAAACAAAATTCAATTATAAATTCTGAAAATTTAATATTAAATAAAATTGTTGATTTTAATTCTAATTTAAAAACATTTTTTGATAATAATAAATTCCAAAATATTTTAAATTATAGTTTAAAAAATGTTTGCGATATTAATTCAAATGAAATTTTTTTTCAATATTCTAAAAATAAAAATCAAATTTGTCCTTTTTGTAAAGAAATGCAATTATATGGAAAAAATTCAAAACCTTTTGTTAAATGCCTAAATTGTTTAAAAAAATATTGTAAATATTGTTTGAAATCATATGATAATAATCATCTTGAATATGATAATAAAAATAGATGTAAAGTTTATTATAGAAAAAAAATTGATAGAGAAAAAATAAAAATGAAATTTTGGTTTAATTATTTACAAAATATAGCTTTGTTAATTGGAGCTTATTTGATAATTGCTTCTTTTTTTCTTGTTAAAATGAAAAGAGTTTATAAAGATAATAAATTTTCATGTTATACTTTAGTTAAAATTTTATTCTATTTTTTGCTTTCAATTATTTTTATACCATTAAGTGTATTAATAATACCTTATTTAAGTGTAATTTCTTGTATATAAAAAATGCATTTCCTTTTTTGTTAATTAATATATAACAATAATGTTAAATATTTTAAATAATTAATTATTTATTTTTAAAAAAAGAAAGAGAAATAAAAAATAAATTAAAATTAAATAAAATTTCAAAAAAAAATCTTTGGAAAAAAAAATATCCATTTCTAGAATTAAAGATAAAAATAAATAAAGAAAAAACCTAAAAAAAAAAAACATATATTAAAAAAAAATGGTAGATTGGAAAGGATTATTAAATTGGTCATTAAAATATAATGATGGAACTCGACCATCAAAAGATATAAAACCAATGTCAAAAGAAGATATGGAATTTTTACAAAAAGCATTTGAAAGTGTTTGTATAGATGAAATGAAAGAAATATGGAAAATATTAGATATATGTAAAACAAGAGAAGGAGATTCAGAAAAAGAAATAAATGAAAGAATAGAATTATTAAATGATTTAAGTAATTATTTAGATGGATTAGAAAATTCTAGAAATATCGTAAGAGGAAAAAGAATAAATGAAATTATAGATTATTTCTTTGATTGTAAACATAAAAAAGTGAAAATTGAACTTGGAAATATAATAACTCAAATGACTCAAAATGATGGTTATGTTCAAAAAGCTTGTAAAGATTTTGGAATATTTAAATTTTTAGATGAATTAAATAAAAGTGATGATAAAGATTTAAATAAAATGTATATTTATATGATGACTGGAATGCTTTATGGAGATGAACTTGAAGTTAGAAAATATTTTATTGAAGAATTAAATGGAATAACTTTCTTATTTAATATGTTAATTAGAGAAGAAGGTAATTTTAAAAATGAAAGAAGATTATTAAATATTTTTGCTGATTTAACTAAAATTATTGATCATGAAGATAAAAAAGATTCTGCTTTAATTAGAATGAAAGCTTTAGAAAAAATTAAAGAAATTGATATGCATCATAAATTTTTATTATTATTAAATGATTTTGATTATACTACTAAAGATAATTGTGATATTATTCATGTTATTTTTGATAATATTGTTAATGTTCTTGAATTATATGATAATGCTCAAGAAGTTTTTGATAAAATTAAAGAAAAAAATGAATTAATTGCAAAAACTGAAGGATTAACTGAAAAAAAAGTTAGTGATGAAAAAAAATTCTTAATTAAAATTATTTCTAGAGTTAAAAGTAGACAAAAGGAAATTCAAGAAAAAGGAAATAAAACTGAAGAAACTTTCAAACATGAAAGTAAAATAGTAAATGGAAAAGAATCAATGAGAATTGAATTAAAAAAATAAAAAAAATTTTTTAATTTTTTATAAATAAAAATAATATAATATATTAATATACATTTATTTCAATTAATAAAAAATAATTTTTATAATTTTATTTATTTTTTCATAATTATTAAAAAATAATAAAATGGGATGTTGTGAAAAGAAAATAACAGATTTAAACGATAATATACAATTAAAAAATCATAATAAATTAGATATTCCATTATTAAAGATTGATATAAATCACAAAAAGGAAAATTTAAATAATAATACATTTGAAACAAAAACAACATCATCAAATATCGAAGATCATATATTAATAGATAAAACAGTAATTGTAGGAAAAGGAGAAGGAGATATAAGAGATACTTATGAAATAGGAAGAAAAATAGGAGGAGGAAGTTTTGGTTTAGTTTTTTTATCAATTAAAAAAAGAACTGGTGAAAAAGTAGCAATAAAAGCAATGAAAAAATTTAAAAATAATTCTTATATAATAAATAATCAAATATTAAAAGAAGTTGAAATTTTAAAATCATTAGATCATCAAAATATTTTAAATATATTTGAATTTTATGAAGGAACATATAATTTTTATATAGTTACCGAATATTGTCCAGGTGGAAATTTATTTGATAAAATAATAAAAGGAAATTACTTAATGTCAGAAAGTAGAGCAGCAGTAATAATTTTTCAAGTTTTAAGTGCAATAAATTATTGTCATCAACGACATATAATTCATAGAGATTTAAAACCAGAAAATATTATGATAGATAATACTTCAAAAAATGGTTATCCATTTATTAAAATAATTGATTTTGGTACTGCTAAAATTATAGGAAAAGATTTTGAAAATCAACTTATTGGAAGTCCTTATTATATGGCTCCTGAAGTTATTGAAAAAAAATATACTAATAAATGTGATATTTGGTCTATTGGTTGTGTATTATATTTTATCTTTTGTAAAAAAACTCCTTTTCAAGCAGAAAAATTTGAAGATATATTTAAAAATATAAAAGAAAAACCTTTAGATTTAAATATATCACCATTGAATAAAAGTTCTAATGAATTAAAAGATTTAATTACTAAATTATTAAAGAAAAATCCAGAAGAAAGAATTTCAGCTGATGAAGCTTTAAAGCATGAATGGTTTATTAAGAATAAAACAAAAGAAAAATTAACTGAATTAAGTACAAAAGATTTAAATGATTTATTAGATAATATTAAAAATTATTTTCCATTAAATTTAATTCAACATACAACTTTAGTTTATTTAGTAACAACAAATCCAAATGTAGATACAGTAAAAAAAGCTTCTTCATTATATACTAAATTAGATATTGATAATAATGGTATAGTTGATAAAAATGAATTTATAAATGGATTAAAAATATTATATAAGGAAAAAGGAGAAAAAATTGATGATGAAATTTTAAATGAAACTTTTAATAAAGTTGATACAAATAATGATGGAAAAATTGAATATGAAGAATTTATTAGAGCTTCAATTAATAAAAAAGACTTTTTAACTGGAACTTTAATTAAACAAGCTTTTGAACATTTTGATATTGAAAAAACTGGAAAAATTACTGTTAATGATATTGCTCATGTTCTAAAAGTTGAAGATAATCAAAATTTTATTGATGATTTTCAAGAAGTTTTTAATGATTTTGATGAAGAAAAAAATGGAAGTGTTGAATTAAATCAATTTAATAATATTATTGAAAAGGTGTTTCATTTTGATTAATTCTTTGTTGATCTTTAAATCTTTTGATTATTTAAGAATTTTACTTTATATGTATTTTATTTATTTTGATAATTTTAATTTTTTATTTTATTTAATTAAGTTGGGAGTAAAATTTTTTAATTTATATTTTTTTTACTTTGATGAAATTAAATATAAAAAATATAAAAATAGAATACAACAATAGAATAATTAATAAAACAATTTAATTTTAATTTTTAATAAATTATTGCTTAATTATAAATTATATAATGCAATTGTCCTTTTAATTTCTATTATAATTAAAATTTATTTTCATATTCTTTTATTTCATATATTTTAAATAACAATCTAAAATTCAAAAAATTAATTGTTCAAAAGATTCTAATAATAAAATTAGATTAGTTAATATTTAAAAACATAAAATACCAAGTAAAATTTTTACTTTTTCCTTAATAAAATTATATAATTATTCATTTTTTTATATAGATTTTAAAGGATAATACTTTAAATGATAGATTTTTATTTTTTTTAATTTGATTTATTTATAAAGAAAAAAATAATTAATTTAATAAAAAATTTCAATGCTCAAAGTTAATAAATCCTTTGAATCTGTCTGCGATAATAGAATGAGCTAATTCATCATATACCATTTTAATTTTCCCACTGAGGAATTTTCCTTTAATTAAATTTTCCAATTCACCAATATATTTTAAATTTTCATATTCTTGAGAAGAAGTATTTTTAAAAAATACAAAATATATGATTATCATATAAAAACAATCAAATAAATGCAATAAAATATAAATAAAAATCATTACCCAATTAATACTTACTAATACATTTATTCTTGAAACAGTAAAATAAAAGAAATAAAAAGCTGTGACAATCATATATATAAAAGAATAATTAAATATATTATTAACTAAATCTCTATCATTTTCATTCATTATAAAACCTTCATTAACTTCTGTTTGTTCTCCTTTTGGAAGAATTAATTTAATTTTTTTTTCTTTTTTTTCAACTAATGTTTTTTTTTTCCTTCCAAAATTTTCTGTATTTTGTTCAACATAAGTATATCTAATAGTATAATTAGGATCAAAACTATATTCTTGAGGATTATATTGATTTAATATTTTCATTTCATTTTCAAAAAAAACTTTATCATCATTTTTTTCAAATTCATCTTCAAATTTTACTTCAGCATCTTTTTTTCCTAATAAATAAGATACACTATCTATATTTTTCTCTTTTATTGCATTTGCTAAAAATTCTATTATATATTTTTCTTTTTTTTTCTCTAATAAATTTTTCTTTTTTATTTCTTCAAAATCTTCATGAGAATCTAAAAATTTTGATTGAGTATCATCTTCATAATTTATAGTATAATTTTGTAATTGATGATCAATATTTAAACTTTCATTTTCCACAACATCAACTTTAATATCTTGATGTTTCTTTGTATTTTTTTTTAATTCATAAAATATAAATATTTGCTTTTTTAAATAAAATTGAATATAAAAAGTAACTAGATATAAAAGAAAAAAAAGAATACAAAATCCAAGATAAAAATATTTGACATAAGGAATATTAATATCATCAATTGTACTATTACAATAACTAATAAAAATTTGAATAGGATATATAAAAAATAAAATAACAATGACAATAAATTTTAAAGTTTTATATGTACAAACATAGCATTTTTTACTAATCATTCTATTTCCTCTTTGTAAATTAGCATTTAAACCAATAAATACAATAAATAATAATAAATATATTGAAGTTATTGATGAAATTGGTAATTCATTTATAATTCTATCAAATATATAATTTGCTCTTTTATGTTGACAATAAGGATCATAACATATATAAAAAAACCTTGATAAAGACATAACCATTAAATTTATATTAACTAAAATTTTTGGAGTTAAAAATAAAGAACAAATTCTTGCAAGACATGATTGATATTTAATTAATGATATTACAAATTTATATATCATTAAAGAAGCTAAAAAGAAAAAGAAAGTAGCAAATATAAATTGAAAAAAAAACCAAAATATTTTTCCCCAATATTCAATTCCTAATGTATTGCAATGATTACCAAAAATTCCTATATTACAAATACAAACTCCTTTATTTTTATTAAAAATTCCTTCAAAGTTACAAAATTTTATTGAAAGAAATGTTCTATTATTTTTTTCATTTTCCGATAATTCTGAATAAACTTTAAATGATAATGTTTTATCGAAAAGATCTGATAATTCGAATAATAATTTATCTACTTTTGCAAAACTATTTGAGCTAAAAAAAAAAACATTTTTTTTATTTTAAAAATAAAACAAATTTAAAACTTTTTAAAATAAAAAATATTTAATTAATGAAAAAAAAAAATGTTTGGTCAAAAATTAAATTTGCAAATTATGAAATAATTTATTATATGTTTAATGATGATATTTCAAATAGTTTTTCATCATTTTTTTTTTCTATTACATTATATCTTCAAATATTTTCAATTCCTTTATCACCTTTAGTAAATTATATAATAATTTTATTTAGTTTTTTTCAATTTGGGGTGATTGTGAAATAAGTGAAGGAATAATAAATTTATTAGATTATCTTTCTTTAATTCCTTGTTGGTATGGTAATAAAACACTTTTTTTTATAGTATTTTTTTTTTGTTGTTTTACTATATTTATAATTATTATCTTATATTTTATTTTAGTATATTTTGCCTATTATAATGAAAAAATAATTAAATATAAAATTGAAGTAAAAATTGTTAAAATTATTATGTTTTTTATTACAAAAATTTGTTATCTTCCTTTACAATGTAAGAAAGTAAATTTAAAAATATTTAAAAAATATAGGTATATGTTATAATATAATTTTTTGTAATTTAAATTTAATATTTAAAGAATCTTCCTATTCTTGTAAAACAAAAAATTATTTTTTTTTATATTTACCATGTGGAATAATACTTTCTTTTATAATAATTTTAGTTTCAATTTTTTATTTTAAATTTTCATTTAAAAAAGATGAAAAATTAACTGTTTCAATAGCAAAATATTCAATAATAAATTCAGAATTTATTTTTATAGTACTTCAACCAATTGCAATATTAATAAAAGTATTATGTGAAAAGCATAATTATAAGAGAGTTTTAATATATTATTTGTTTTTTACATCAATAATATTAACTTATTATTCATATTTTGAACATAATTATGAAAGTGATGATGATTTTGAAAAAAAACTAAAATATTTTTTATGCTGTATTTATTGTTGGATTTGTTTTTGTCTTCTTTTAGGGGATGTTATTAAAATTACAGGAATGATTTATCCTTTATTAATTGGATTTGTTTTAATTTTTGTTTTTTTTAAATATTTACCAGTTCCAACTTTGAAAATGAGTAATAATTTATATTTTCATTCAGATTTAGAATTATTTAATCAATTAAGATTATTAATTAATGCTGTAATTGAACAAAATATTCGAGAAAAAAATTTAAATTTGTTAAGTTATTTTTTTACGTATATTAAAAATAACTATGAAAAAAATGAAGTAGAAAAATTATATGATATGTCTTCTGAAGAAATAAGATTTTTTTTTTTTCAATATATTGAAAATACTTTTAGAAATTATAACCATATTTTTAAAGAAAGTATTTGTTTAAGAATAATGAATGCTTTTTTTCTCATGAAATGTTTGGGACAAAATAGTAAAGCATATATGTTATTTTACACTTTAATGGAGTCAGATAGTAATTATTTAACTTATTCTCAAGAATTTTTCATTTATAGACAAAAAAAAAATTTAGAAAATAAAATTTTTGAAGATGGAAGTGATTCAAGTAATATATCAACTTATTTTCAAATTAATACTTTCTTAAAATTAATTTCAAATGTATGTGATTTATATATTAATTTTTGGCAATATTTATTACTTTCAAATGAAAGTGAAGAAAATTTAAAATTATATGAAATAGGTTTTGATATATGTGAAAATAGAGAAGATATTGATTTTATTTTTGACAATTTAGTTAAATCAAATGTAAAAGATAAAAAAATATATTTATTATATGGTTATTATTTAAAAGAAATTTTAAATGACCATGATAGTGCTTTAGAATATTTAAAAAATTCTGATATTGAAAATTATCAAGAATCCATAGACATTGGAAATGTTTTAGATTTAAATAAAATAAATTCTTCTAAAGATTTCCAATTTATAATTATTTCAGGTAGAAAAGATAATTTTGGTATTATACAAAAAATTTCTTTAGGTTTATGTAATCTTATTGGTTATCCTTATGAAAAAATTTGTGGTGAAAATATTAATATTTTTCTACCAAATTTCTTACATAAAGACCATGATAAATTATTAAAAAAAACAGTTAAAGAATATTTTAAAAGTTATAATCTAAAATTAGGAAAAAATATAGGAAATGAATTTTATTATCATTTTATAACATTTTTAAAAACAAGTTCTAAATTTTTATATCCAATTCCTTTAAATATTGGTGTAACTTTTGATGAGAATTATGATTGTATATTTTATGCAAAAGTTGATTTTTTTTCATCTTTTGATTCAAATGAATATCTTAATACTACATGTCATATTATAACAGATGAAAATTTAATAATTCAAGAATCAACTTCAAATAATGTAATTTTTTTTGAAAAAAATAATTTTGCTGGAAAAAGTGTAGAAATAACAACTATGATAGATGAATTTAATTCAGATTTATATAATGAAATTACTACAAATCCAAAAATAAAAAAATTAACTATTAAAAAAATAATTTTAAAGAAAAAATATATGACAAAAACAGCAATTAAAATTGTTACTGTTAAAAATAAAACATTTAGAATGAATTGTTCTGAACTTATTTTAGAAGAAAAAATATGTGGTTATCATTTTAATTTTGAAATAATTGATGAAAAATCAAATTTAGATTATTCTATTATTTCAAATAGTTTTGCTTCTCCAAGAAGAAGAAAATTAAGTCAAACTCAAATTTCATTATCTAATAAAGGAGAATTTTCTTTTTTATCTAATGATTATATTCCAAAAGGAGATCAATTTTTTTTCAATATAGAGAAAAAAACTTTTTATCCAAAAAAATTGAATAATTTTTTAACTTATGAAAAAAGTAATAATATTTCAGATTATTTTAGAAATCATTTTCTTAAAAAATATGGTAAAAAAAAGACTGTTTCAATAAAAAGAGATTCAATAAATAGTAGTAAATCTTATTTTAGTTCAAATTATGAAAATAAAGAAAATGATAGTAGTAAAAGTTTTTCTTCTTCTGAAAATGAAGAATTAAGTGAATATTCTAGTGAAGAAGAAACATCCAATGAGCATAAATCAGAAAAAAATGGTAAATTACATAATTTACATGATGAACAAATTAAAAAAGAAGATAATATTAATATTAATGATTATTATAAAATACAATTACGTAAAATTTCTTTTTTAATGTTTGATTTTGAAAAAAAATCTTTTGTTACTATTAAATTACCTCAATATATTACTAAAATTGAAGAAATATTAAATAATGAAAAAAATAACAATATTAATTTTTCTAATGAATTACCTAAAAAAAGAAAAACTAGAATATTAACATTAGTTGAATTAAAACAATTAATGAGAAAAAATAAAAAAGATTATAGTGAAAATTTACAAATTCAAGATATAATTAATGAAGAAATAAAACCTAAATCATTAAATAAATCAATTTTAATACATTTATTAATTGTATTTTTTTCTTCAATAATTTTTTTAATTGGAGCTTTAATATTTGGAATTCAAACTTTTAATGAACATCATAATTTACATTTAATGGTTAAAATGATAATTGGATTTACTACTGTTTCAGTAGATGCATATAAAATTTTATTAACAGCAACAGAATTATTTTTATTGACAAATGATAAAATTAAAGGATATACCCTTGATAAATATAATCATTCTCAAATGTTAATTAATGAATTATCTGATGCTTTTAATATAAGTTTTGAAAATGTTCATTTTCTTAGAAATACAAAAATTAAATTAACAAAAGAAAATTCCCTATTTCTTAAGAAATTTAAAATTAAACTTTATAGTATTAGTAATAAATATTTTGTTAATCAAACTTTAACCAAAGTTCCTTATTTAAATAATGAATATTTAGTTAATCTTTATGAAATTATTTTTTTGCCTTTTGAAGAAAGAATTTTCACAAATAAATATTATAATTTTATATTCTTTAATACTGATAATGGTTTTAGTACTGGAGCAAAAAATTATTCTCAAGTATATTTGGAAGATTTTATTAATATTAAAAAAGAATTAAAAATTATAAACTATATTTATTTATTTTTCTTTTGTTTAATTGAAATATGTTGTTGTTATTTTGAAATTTATAGTTATATATATATTTTACATGAAAAGAAAATGCATATGAAATATTTTTTTAAAATGACGGATGAACAAATTTCAATTTGTAGAAAAAAATGTAAAAATTTTAGTAAAATAAATCAAAATAATTTCGATGAACCTTCAAATTTATTAAAAAATCCAAATATTGTTTTTGAATCAAATTTAAATGAAAATGAAAGTTCTCATTTATTAAGTGAAAATTTGGACTTTTATCAGTTAAAAGAACCAATAGAAGAAAAAAATAAAACCTCAAATTTCAAAAAAATAAAATCTAAACCAAAATTTAGATTTAAAAAACAACAAGCATATTATATAATAATTTCCTTTATTTTAATGTTTTTATTAGCTTTTATTTCATATTATACAGATTACGTTTATTCAAATTGTCATCATTATCTATCAATTTATTATTCATTGTTTGAACATGAATTATTTTTTTATCAAAGATTTTCATATTTAAAAATGTATATTATTTATAATTATTATCTTAATTCATATTCTCATTTAAATCGAAGATATAATATTCTTTTAGATTTTATTCATTCTGGATATTCTGAGAATTCTCAATTTTTAAATAAAACACATCATTTAATTAAAAAATATGGTTTACCAAAAGAAACAACAATAAAATTACAAAATTCAAGATATAATAATATTTGTTCTTATTATATAAATATTGAAAAAAGGGAAGGAATAAACTGTATAAATTTTTCAGATGGAATTTTATTAAAAGGATATGAACCATTATTAAATTATTTAGTTGATTCATATATATATTATTTCAAAAAAATAAGTCAAGCTTTTGAAATAGCAAAAAATAAAAATTACATTTACAATGAATTTTTATATGGGACTAAAGAATATGAAATCAATTTACCAAAAGATGAAATAAGTTTAAAAGATTATCAAGAAAATAATCCTATAAATATAAATAATGAGGAAAAAATGAATAACTTATATTTATTGAATAAAATTATTTTAATTCCTTTAATGAATGATATTTCTAATACAATTTTTGATGATGTAATAACAATTTTTAAAATATTAAATAATCTTATTATTGGAATTAATTTAATATTTATTGTTGTTATTCTGGGATTTTTGATAATTATTGTTTTGCCAATATTAATAACAAAAAATAATGAGATTAATAAAGTTAGAAAAATGCTAGAAATCATTCCCAAAGATATAATTATTGATTTTCTTGTAAATGATGATAAAAAAAAAATTAATGAATGAAATTTATTTTTTAATTCATTAATTTCATAAAATGTAAAAATCTAATTAAATATAGAAATTATATAGAATTAATTAATTTTTTTTAAAATATAGACAAATTGGTAATACTTAAAATAAAATATAATTGAAAAGAATCAAAATAAATAAATATGAAATAAACTTTCTAAATCTAAATTATTGGAAATCTATATTTTCCACAATATAATTACCATTTTATATTAAATGAATAATTATCAATAATCATATATGATAAAAAGTCTAATAATCATATTAATAAAATCAACTTTAAATAATAAACAACTAATGAACTAATAAATAATAATCAAAATATTAAAAATGATATGTCAAATTTTTCAAATATGAACGCAACAATAAAAAAATAAATGGAAAAGTAAAGTTAAAACTAAAACGTAAAAAAAATAGAAATATTTTAAATATTTTAGGTTATCAAATTTCTCAATTTCTTAAATATAATATAAACCTTATTCTCTAAAAGAAATTAAAGAATTAAAAAAAATTGAAATTGTTTAAAGAGGATTATGATATAATATTGGACAAAAGAATGGGAAGAAAAAAGAAAAAAATTTCAAAAAAATGAAGAATATTATGAAAAAATATCTTTTCTAAAAAAAAAAAAATCTAAAGAAAAACTTGAAAATACTCTTGAAAAAGAAAAAAAGAAAAAAGTTGACAATAATAAAAAAAGAAATGTTATAAATATAGTAATTTAAATCATATTTACAAATATAATATTCTAAATTAAAATTAAATTTAAATTTGATTATTCATATTTTGAAAATTTAAATAATCATATCATAATTTAAAATTGAATAAATAAAGAATTTAAAAACAAAAAAAAAAAAAAAATAGAATAATAAATTACCTCATAATAAATTAGTTATAATTAATAAAAAAATGAAAAACAATTTAATGTAACTTTTTTTTAACATTTAAAATAGATTCCAACTTTATACAGAAACATGGCAAAAAGATGCTTTTGAGTTAATAGATTATGAAACTCAAAATTTAATTCCATCAACAACAGAAACAAAGCAACCTGGATATGTAATAAGAAATTTAGATAAAATTGAAATAACTCCAGATTTAGATTTGGATAATTCAAAAAAAAAACTTTTTGAAATAAAATGTGATGAAGAAAATTTTCAAATAATTCCAAATGAATTTAAAATAGATAATAATGAAAAAGATACTTCTTTATTCAAAAGTGAAAATTCAAGTTGGTTTATTTTCAAAGCTTCAAAAACAATAGAAAAACCAAAAAATTATAAAATTAATGAAGGAGATATATTAAAATTAGGAAGAATAACTGCAATAATTAAAGAAATAAAATTCAACAATGAAGATAATAGTTATGATGAGAAAATTAAAGAAAAAAATGATATATCTTTTAATACAAATGTAAATTATAGAGAAACAAATATTTTGTCAAATGGTATTTTAACAAATGGAAATGAAGTTGAAAAAAAAGAAAAAAAAAAAAAAAAGAAAAAAATATGTAGAATATGTTATATTGAAGATGATGAAGAAGAAAATCCTTTAATTCAACCTTGTATTTGTTCAGGAACAATGAGATATATTCATTTAGATTGTTTAAAACAATGGATTGCAACAAAAAGTTTAATTAAAGTTGAATCAAATGAAAATTGTACTATATATAAAATTAAACCTGTTGAATGTGAATTATGTAAAAGTAAATTACCAGATTATGTTAAACATAATAATAAATTATATTGTGTATTAGATCATCATTCAGATTATAAAAGTTATATTTGTATTGAAAGTTTATCTATTGATAAAAGAAAAAATAGATTTTTATATATTGGTAATTTAGAAAATAAAAAAGAAATTAAAATAGGAAGAGGACATGATTGTGATTTATTATTAAGTGATGTTTCTATAAGTAGATTTCATTGTAAATTAATTAATACTTTTAATGGATTATATATTGAAGATAATGATTCTAAATTTGGTACTTTAATTTTAATTCAAACTCCAGTTTTAAAATTAAATGAAAGTTTACCTTTATATATGCAAGTTGGAAGAACTTTTATGCAAATAAAAATTAAAAAACCTTTTTCTTTATTTGGTTGTTGTGATATATCTGAAAAAAAAAGTGAATATTATTATCATAAACAAAATGAAAAAGAAATTGATTATCATAAAAATATTATAATTAAAGAAGAAAATGAAAATGATGATGATGATGATATTGAAAGTGAAATTAGTAATAATGATAAATTAAATAATCCTGGTTTAAAAGTTATAGAATTTGAAAATACAGATAATAATTATGATGTTCAAATTCATATTAATAGATTAACTTCTGTTGGTGATAATATAGAAAATGTTGATACTAGAAGAAATAAAATTTCTAGTATTCCTATAAGAACTATTGGAACTATTATTAATGAAGAAGAAAAGTAAAATTGAAATTAATAATAAATATTAAATTTTAAATTTTTATATACTAACTTTTTCTGTATTATTTATTTTATTATTGATTTTAAAATATTATTTTTAATTTTATTGATAAAATATTATATTTTTTATTCTTTTAAATATTTCCTTTATGTAAATTTTTCTTTGAAATTAATTAAAGAATTTCATTATTTAACCTATTTCAAAAATAAAAAAATAGATAAATAAATTAAAAATAATCATAATATATAACAAAAATAATGAATGACAGTTTAGATTTAGTTTCTTTAAGAAGAACTTCTGATCCTAGAATGGATAAATTCCATAAATTTCGTAAAGTAAATACATTCAAAAAAACATCAGGTTTAAAAAATAATCTTCGTTTAAGTTTAGAAGATACATTAAACAGTAATTTAAATGTATCAAATTTAAATTCATCTAATTTAAACACTTCTTTAAATTTTAAAATGAAGAAAAGATTTTATTCAAGATTAAATCAAAGTAAATTAAATAATTCAATGAATGCTTCAATGACTTTAATTAATCCTTTTTTAAATACTACAATAGATGATCCTTATGATACAACAATTTTTGAAGAAAATATTGAACATAATCAATCTATAAAAACAAATTTTCCAAAAATTAAACCAAAAATATTTATTCCTCAATATATATTTAATTCAATTGATTTAAATAAACAAACAATACAATATAATAATTGTTTAAATGATTTAAATGATAATGTTGAAGAATATTATAAATCTTATTTAGAATTAGATGATATAGAAAAGAATAAAGAAACTTTAGAAAAAGAATTAAAAGAAGCAAAAGATGCAAGAAATAAAGTTATGAATGTTGTATATCAATTAAAAAATGAAATTGAAAATAAAACTATTTTACAAAGTGAAAATAATTTAAATATGACAACAATTGGTGGAAATTTTCAACCAAATAATACTTTTTCAATTATGAATGGTAATCAAAATAGTTTTAGAAATACTATGAATGAAAATGATTTAGCCCATAATATTGAAAAATATGAAGATCAAATTTTGAAAATTAAAATGGAAAATCAAACCTTTTTAGAAGAATATGATAATTTAAATGATGATTTGAAAAAAAATATGGAGTTAAATAAGAAATTAAAAAATAGTTTAAATACTATTGAACAGAATATACAAGCAGCAGTAAAAGAAAAAAATAACTTAAAAAGCTTAATTCAAAAAAATTAAAATAGAATATTAATTTTAATTAAAAAAATAATATATAAATATGATAATATTAAATAAGAAAGAACTAATTATTTATTTAGAAACATTAAAAAATATTAAAAGTTTTCTCAAAAATTACTTTTTTAATATAAAAATATAAATAAATATTTGTTAAATAAACATTATTTTACATCAAAATTTTTACACTTCAATTTTACATTTTCTTAAAATTTAATCATTTTATATTTAAGAATTCAAATATTTTGAAATTTTTATATATATAAATATAAACATTAAAGATTCAAAAAAATTAATACTATTTAGAATTATCAACAAAAGAAGTTAATTAAGAAACTTATTACCATTATTTAAAGTCAGAATTATTAATTCATATATTCTCTTTAGGTTTTTTTAGAGAAAACCCAGATATATGTTTTCTATTTTTAAAATTAAAAAAGTTATGATTTATACTTGGTGTAAGTAGAAATTTTCCATGACTTAAATTTTTAATAGTAACATGTTTTTCAAATTTTGTTTTTGAAATTTTACTTTTTTCAAAATAACTTTTATCATTCTTTGAATATTTAATTACCAATTTTGGCCAATTTATTATATCATTGTTACAAATTTCATCTAAATCATTTCCATATATTTCATTTTTATTATCATCTGTTAAATTAGATACAATACAATTTCCTTCAGGAATACTTTTTTTGGGAAAATATTCTAGTGTTTCAATATATGGATTTGTTATTTTGATTATAAATTTATTATGATTTATTTTAGGTTCTGGACTTAAAGAATGTTTTGACATATTTGAAAATTTTTTTTTTATTCCTCTAAAATCATTGATTGTATTAAAATTATCTATTAATGATGATTTTTCCTTATAAAAATCATCGTTATATTGTTCAAAGAAATCAAAATCAATAAATATACATGAATTCTTTGAATAAATTATTTTATTTAGAAAATCTTTTAATTTTTGGAATTTTGATATTTTATTTAATATAAGCATTTGACTAAAAGAGAAAGTAAAATAAAAATCTTTATTATTATTTACTGCTTCATTACATATAATAACTGAATAGCTATTAAAAATTTTTAAATAATTATTTTGTTTTTCATTAGTGTAAAAAACCAAAATATAATTATTATTTAAATTAAATGATAATTTTCTTTCTTTATTTAAAAAAATATTAAATTCACTTCCAAATTGTTCAAATTTTAGATATCCATTTTTTTCAGGATTATATTTTGATAATATTTGTTTTTTATTATTTTTAGATAAATAAGCACGTATAATCCATCTAAATGATTTAAAAGAAAATAAATAATGAACAATAAAAAAATCCCAATTTAAAAAATTTCTGTTTAAAAGAAAAAAAAATAATTCATTGTCAATATTTTTCCTTATATTAAATTTTTTAATCTTCACATTTATTACTGGAGTATATATAATAATTTTAAATGAATTTGTTGGAGTTAACCAAATAAAATGGAATTTATTATAATAACCATCTGTTTTTGATAAATAAGGATTTCTAATAATTGTTTTTTGATGAATATTATTAAATAAATTAAAGTATATTTTAGATACTTTATTAATTTCTTTATCATTTAAGGTTTCTTGTTTTATTGCTCTTTTTCTTCTTAATGAAAATTTATCAGATTTTTGAATTAAATTATATAATTCGTCTTCATCAAAATAAACATTTTCAAAATCTTTTGAAAATTTAAATATAGATAATAAAATATATTTTAAATTCTCCATATTATGATAATAAAATATTGGTAAATAAGTAAAAGGAATATCAAACAAAAAAACTTTTTTTGGGTTATTTTGATTGATAAATTTAATTGTCATTGATTTAAATTCTATGGAAGAAATAATTTTTGGATTATAGTTTTTTGAATCATATTTTTTTTCTTCATAAAAAGTTCTTTGAACAAAAGTAGTGAAATTTTCAGTTTTTTTTGTTTTTAATTTTTCTATATAATTTTGAATATATTTATAATAATAAAGTTCTTTATGAAAAATTTCACTTTCATCATATTTTAAACTAGAATAAGATTCATCATAAAAAATATTATTTCTTAAAATAAATATTTCGTCACTCTCATTTTTAGATTTAAAGAAAAAATTATTTGAAAATGTATTAATTCTTCTATGAGTCATTTGATTATTTTGTAAATCACTTAATAAATATTTTTTTTCATCTAAAATTTTTCTTTTTATATTTTTTAATCTTTCACTTGAAAGAGAAAAAATTCTGCTGTTTAAAGGAATAGAATCTTTATTTTTTATTATTGGATAATTTTTAAAAGATAATGTAGTTTGAGTAAAATCATAAAAATTATTTGAATGTTCAGGTGAAATTTTTGAATTTAATATTAATTTTTTAGTTGATTTTAAAACGTTTGAAAAATTTTGAAATGTTTTTGTAAAATTATTAAATGAATTTTTAGACATTTTTTTGTTAATTTCATTTTTACAATTATCAATTTTTATATTTAAATATTTTAATGATTCATATATTTAAATATTTTCTTTTTTTTGTAATAAGAATATCAGGAATAAATTATGATTCTTTATTATTCTTCAATAATTATAGTTCATCGAATTAAATTGTTTAAATGATTCTTTATTTTCAAAATATCATTTAGAAATAGAAGAAAATATATTAAGAGTAAAGAAAAAAAACAATTTGAATGATTGAAAAAAAAATGAATTTAAAATTCATTGATAGAAAATATTTTTAATTTTATATATTTTATAAATAAAGTATTATTCAAACCAGTATAGAAAAATTAAAATATTTAAAAAAAAATACATATTTTTCCCAATTATACCAAATATTATTTTTTTATATTTATATATTTTTGCAATTCTTTTATAAAAAATACTTTTGAAAATAATAATTTATAAATTTCTCTATAAAAAGTTTAATAATGACATAATAATTGCATATTTTATCATATTTATGAATATCAATGAAAATTTAAATTCAAAAGTGATTTTTTTGTCAAAAATAAAACATAATATCAAATTATAGAGATGATTTACATGATAAAAAAAGTGAATTCAAAATATTTAAGATAAATAAAAAATAATATTAAGATAATGAAAACATTTAATTTATTTTTTTGTTGAATACATTTCCTTTTTGAATTTTATCAAATTAAAGATAATATTTTATCTTTCATAATAAAAACTAAAAGTAAATTTAATTATGTATATAAAAATGGATAAACCTAAAAATGTATTAATAAAAATTAAGTCAAAATATTTACTTGATATCATTTTTGAATTTATTTATAATTATAATTTGAAGTATCATCTATTAAAATATAATAAAGAATTACAAAAAAAATATGAAATGCCTTTACTTGAATATAAAAAACTTTATGAGAAACAATTTCAATATCTAAGTTTTGAAGATTTAATTAAAAATAAAAAAGAAATTATTTTAAAAAATAATATTGATTATATGTTATTTGATTCAATAGTTAAAACTTATATTCAACACTACATTAATTATTATTTAATAAATACTTCTCAAAATTCTTTTGAATTTGTTTGGCTTGGAACAAATAATTATTTAGAATATTTTACTTCCCCAACTTATTTATTTGATGGATTAAATATTAAATTATCTTTAAAAAAAAAGTTAGATGAAGAACAAATTAATTTATATAATGAAATTATTAATAATGTAGGTTCCTTGAGCAAAAGGATTTTAATTAGTTTCATTAAAGATGAAAAAGAAATTGATATAAATTCAATTATTAAAAATATTAATTTTTATAAATTAAAATTTTTAAATTTAACAAATTTCGATTGTGATGAAATAAATTTTGGGAAATTTTCTAATTTAATTGAATTATATTACACAGGTGATTTTTCCAAAGAACAATTTAATAATATAAATTCAATAAAAACTTTAACACATTTAAATATAAAAGGTAATAAAATTAATGAAGAATTAGAAATATATTTAAATAATTTAAAATATCTTTCTTTAGAAGATTGTGATTGTATTTTTATGATAAAATCTCCTGAAATAATTCAAAATTTAATATATTTTAAAATTCATTCTTGTGAAGTTAACTTTAATTTTTTAAAAAACAATGAAAAAATGTCTTTCCCTTTTCTTGAATATTTACTGTTTATTGATGATATAGTTGATTTTGAAAATAGTAAAAAAATAAAAAGAATTAAAGATAATTCAATTGAATTACATCAAAATACAATAAATTATTATATTCGATTATTAGAAAATTGTAAAAATATAAAAGAAATTAATTTGGATTGTTATAACATTAATAAAATTGAAATAGACTCATTAAATAAATTTATTAATTATTTAGCACAATTAAATTTAAAAAGTTTAACACTCTCTTCTTCTTTTGATCAAAATTTTATACAAAAATTATTTGACAATACAAATATATCAAAAACTTGTAAGTATCTAAAATTATTTATTAATGATTTTAATTTTTCAGATTTTATTTTCACAAAATGTAAAAATTTAAGAAATATAAATATTAATTTATTAAAAAAAATCGCAAAATTTAGATTAAATACTCCAAAAGTAGAAACAATAGTTTATTTGAATGAGAAATTAAAAGAAGAAAAAAAAAAAATGGGAAAAGAAAATAATTGGATTAAAATTGAAGAAAATTATGAAATAAAAATAAATTCAATTCAAATAAATAATGCTTATTTTTCTTTATTTAAAAATTGTATTTATTGTCAAAATTTTAGTACTTTAAATACATTAAAATTAATAAATGTTCCAATAAATATAGAAACTCTTCCTTTATTTAATCATAATTGTAAAATAAATTTTTTCAATCTTAAAAATCTAACAATTAGAATTATGAATTATATTGAAACATTTTATAAATTAGAATTTAAAAAAAAAACTTTTATTCAAATGTGTAAAAATAAAAATTTGAATAATCCTTTTGACATTGATCCCAATTTTATTGAAAAAGAAGCTATTATTAATTTTTCAAATAATCTTCATCAAGTCAAAAATCTTGAAAATTTAGTTTTAAATTTTATGATAACAGATATTGAAACAAATTTTGTAAAAGAATTTATTAATAAAATACTAGATTTAAAATTTTTAATCAATTTAGATATTTCTATTACTCCAAATCATGAAGAAATTATGATGAAAACAGGTCATTTATATAATATTTTCCCAAAATTAAAAGATAAAATGTTTCTAAAAAAGAATTTTAGGATAATATTTGGATAAATTATTTTTATTGTTTAATGCATGGTAAATAATTTTTTTATTGTTTGTTTTAAGAAAATATATAAAATAAAAGAATATTTATAAAAATCACAAATTTAATGATTTATTTAAATCAGCTTCAAATGTCAAAATATTACTCTTAGAATTATAATTATATTCACTTGATTTAAATTTATTTAAAATTGATTTTAAAACAATATCTTTATTATTTTCATTAATTAAAACATTTTTAATTTCTATGATTACAGGACCTAATATTTTTTTTATTTCATTATCATTATCTTTTATTGAAATTAAATAATCAGAATTAATTATAAATTTGTCTAAATTCACATTTAATAAATTTAAAGGATTTTTAAAAGTTATTGTTATATTATTAGAAATAATAGAAAAATTCTTAACTGATTTTAAATCTTTTTCTCTCAAAGCACATAAATTTTCAATTCTTGGATTTAATTTATATTTAGTACATATTGGAATATTATAATTAAAATTATTTTGATTAAATTCACTTTCTAATTTTTCTTGAGTGTTTCCTAATGGATGAGTAAATTTATTTTCTAGTATTTTATTTTTTTTTGATTTTTCTATTTTTATTTCATTGTCTTTGAAATCATCAGATAAATTATTAATTAATGGTAAATTTTTGTTTTCATTTGGGAATAATTTTATATTTTTTTTGAAATTTGAAGAAAAATTATTATCTTTTGCTTTTTTAATTTTTAATTTTCTAATTCTATTTTTTTGGAATTTATAATCTGAAAATTTGAAAAAAGAAAAATATTTATTATTATTATAATTATTATTTAATTCCTTTTTTGTTTTATTGGATTTTAAATCTTCAAGAAATAATTTTATATTTTCATCTTCATTCTTTTTTTCTCCTTCTTTAATATCATTGATATTCATTATTGGAGAATTTATAATTAATTGTTTCTGTTTTTTATATTCCAATAAATTATCAAAATTTTCTTCATTGTTAGGTATAATTTGATTATTTATTAAATTTGGATTATAACCATAACAATGAATATAACTTTTAATAAATGCTTCTGAATCTGAATTACTAAGTTTATTCATTGAATTAAGAAATATATTATTTAGATTTTGATTATAATTTTGAAGTAAATTTATGAGATTAAAACTATTATTTGTTATACATTCATTAATTAAATTAGAAGATTCATTAATATTCTTTAATTGATTAGAAATATTTTGTAAATTTTGAGGTTGATTATTTAATAAATTATTATGGTTTAATATAATATAACCATTATTGGGGTTATTAGATAAATTAAAATCCTGTAATATTTCTTGATTAAAATTATGTGAATGTAAATTATTATTCTGATTATTGAGGTTATTGGATGTTAAATTATTATTTAAATTTGAATTATTATTTTGATTATTAATTTTATTTATTTGATTATTAAGGTTATTGGCTGAAAAAATATTATTATTATTGTTTAATTGAAAGTAGGAATTTTCTTGATTAAAATGATTAATACTATTTAAAAAAGGGTTATTATTGTTTGTAAATATGTTATTTTGAAAAATAATATTATTATTTTTTTTAGAATCATTTTGAATATTTTGATTTATTGTTTTTTGATTTAAATTTAAATCATTATTACTCAAATTATTTAGTGAAAACGGATTTTTATTATCATAATTAAAAATAAAAGGATTACATTGAAAAGATTTATTATTTTGATTATTTCCATTCAAATTTAAATTTTGAATTGAATTATCATTTTCCCGACTGAAATAATTTATATTTGAATTTCTTTTTTCAAAAGTATATTCATTTTTAAAATTGGAATTTTGATAATTATTATAAGAAATATTATTATTATATTGATTATTATTATCACAATTAAATTGATTATTTGAAGATAAAGGATGATTTGAGAAATTATTACTTAAAGAAAAAGGATTTATATCATTTGTGATTGAATTTTGATTAGGCCAATTAATATTAAATTCATTTTTATCATTTTTATTTAAATTATTTTTATTTTCTTTATTATAAATTGAAGCGTTATTATTGTTAATATTTGATGCTTTTTGAAAAGGATTAAAAGTAATCATTTTTAATAAGTAAAAATTCACTTGAAATTTGAATTTAAATATAAATAAACAAATTTTTTAATTTTTGATTATAATTTTAATTTTTTTTTAAAATAAAAATTTTTAAATTTAAGATATTCATTGATTTTTGTAAATTTATATTATAAAATAACTACCTTTTTTAATTAGAAAAGAAAATTCTTTTTAAATATTCAACTCAAATTCAAATAAAAATTATAAAAATTAAATAAAAAAAATTATTTAAATTAAAAAAATAATAGATATAATCCCAAAAAAAAAGAATAAATATGGAAATCAAAAAATTAATAATCATCTTCCTTCTCTTATCCCAAATTATAACTGAAGAAACAACTTCAGAAAATCCTGAAGAAGAATATTCTCCAAATGATGTATTAATATTAAATGATACAACAATAGATTCAGAAATTAAAAATAGTGATGTATTACTTTTATTAGTTTTTGCTTCATGGTGTCCTCATTGTAAAGCTTTTAAACCAGTATATTTAGAACTTTCAAAAAAAATTAAAAATGATAATTTAAATTATAAAATTGCAGTTATTGAAGGAGATAAAAATGGTAATTTCTCTGAATCTCATAATATTCAAGGTTTTCCTACAATTTTATTATTTCTTAATAAAGGAGAAGAAGAAGTTGAATATTTAGGAGCTAAAAATGTTGAATCAATTTTAAAATATATTAGAAAAAGAAAAGAATCTGCTTTTACTGTTTTAAATAATACTAATGAAGTTGATTCATTTGTTGAACAAAATAAATTAGTTCTTTTATTAACAGATAATAATTTTGATAGAGAAAAAATATTCAAAGAATATGCAGTAAAAAATACTTTATATGAATTTGCAATTTGTCAAAGTGAAGATTGTGTTAATAAATATAATAATGATATTTTATTTTTTAGACCTTATGATGAGAAATTTGTTAGTTTAAATAATTTTCAGAAAGAAAATGATTTGGAATTTTCAAGAGATACTTTTACAATTTTTATTTCAATTTATTGTATTGAAATGGGAGGAATTTTATCAGAAACTCATCCTTATTATATTAATGAATATTCAAGAAGTGCTTTTTTCCTTTTTAGAAATGATAAAGATTCAAAATTAGATTCTTTATTTAAAGAATTTGCAAAACAATATAGAAATGATTATTATTTTTTAATTTCAAATATTGATAATGAAATAGGAAGAGAAACTTCAAGTTTTTTTTATCTTGAAGAAAAAGATTTACCAAAAATTACATTTTTAGAAAATTTAGGAGAAAATTCATTTGTTTATAAAATGAAAGAAGGTGAAATTAATAAAGAAAATATAATTAAATTTATGAATGATATAAAAGAAAAAAAAATATTATCTTTATTAGCTTCATCATCATTTCCAGAAGATGAAATAATGGATAAATATAAAGATAAATTTACAATAGTTATTGGACATACTTATGATAAAGAAATAATAGAAGATGATAAAAATGTTTTAGTCTTAATGCATTCAACTTATGATGAAAATGAAGATTTTGATATATTTATTAAATTAATTGAAAAATATAAAAATCATGAAAAATATAATTTAAAATTTTGTAGTTATGAAACTAATGGAAATGAAATTAGATATGGTGGAGATCCTTTAAAACTTCCTACTTTATATTTATATTTAAGTGATAAAAAACAAAATCCTGAAGTTTTTTTAGGTTCTTATGATTATGAAGAACTTGAAAAATGGATTGAATTTGTTTTTAATCCAGATCAAAAAAATGAAGAAAATAAAAATGAAAATGTTAAAAAAAAGGAAGAAAGTAAAAATGATAAAAATCAAAATGAAAATGAAAAAAAAAGTGATAATGAAAAATCTGATTTATAAAAATTTATTTATTTAAAGAATATTTAAATTAAAAAATATATTTTTAATTCTTTAGACATTATTTTTTTAAATATTTGTTAAAAATAAAAAATGTCATATTCTCAAAGAATAAATAGTAACTCAAGTTCAGCAAGTTCAAGAACGACTAAAGCTACAATTATAAATCCAAAAGATAATTGCTTATATAAAAAAGAAATTTTAAGTACACTTAATAAACTTCCTTTAAAAATTAATAAAGATGGAATTATTAAAACTTATATAACAAAAAACAATGATGAAAAAGATGAAAATAAAGATAAACCTGTTGTAATTAATCCAAAAAAAAATTTAAATTTAACACCTTCTTTAAATTTAACTAAAAAAACAAGACAAATTGTTTTAAATCAAAAAAGGATGAAGTCAATCACAAAAAATAAAATTGATAATTTAATTTCAAACCTTAACAATTTATTTTTTATAATAAAAGATTTATTTTTAAATAATAAAAATTGTACAAAAGAATGTAAAGAATGGATTGAAATATTTTATAATAATTCTGAATATATTTTAGAGAAAACTGATGCAAATGAATTTTTTCCTTTAATTAAAAATTCAATGAATGTTCTGTTAATTTCTATTATTTTATTATATGGAATGAATTTTGAAGAAAAATCTAATTTATTTAAATTTGATACAACCAAAATTTTAGATAATTTTAAATTATTAAGTGAAATTATATATGAAAAAAGCAGAAATAAAAATGAAATTAATTTAAAAGAAAAATCAAATTCAATCACAAGTTTATTTAAAAATATAATAAACTCCTTAAATATTATTACATTAAAATATGATGAAATTAACCCTTCTTTAACGAAAGATTTTTATACATTAATTCAAAATTTAAGTAGAGTTAATTTAACGGAAATTTATGATTTTTTTATTGAAAATATGTTAAACACAATTCCAAAACTTGAGCAAAAAAATAAAAAAAAATTTACAAAAAATAACGAAATAGAAATGAATGATAATAAAAAATCAAATAATCCAGTTTTTGATTCATATAGAGCTTTTTCTTCTCAAAATAATCGAAATATTCAAAAAGAAATTAGAGGTTATTCAATGGATTGTGCAAAACCAAAATATAATAATGAAAATAATCAATATAAACATATAACTTCAAATTCATCAACTACTTTCCAAAATCCTAAATCAACAAATATTTTAGCATTAAATTCAAATATTAAATCTTATAATAATAATTATAATAATAATGATATTGCTAGAATTTATGCTTCAAATGGAGAATATTTTCCCTATAGAAAAATAAATACTATTAGATATTATAGTCAGGACCATTATAAAAAAAATATGACTTATACACATTATAATAATTATAAAAGTAATTCTCAATATTCTGGTCATGGAAATATTTATAATACAATTGGAAATAATTCTAATAAAAAAGTAAATATAATTATAAATGAAATTACAAGTCCTCTAAAAAATTCTAATGAAGAACAATATTATTCTCCAAATTCTTCGAAAATAAATGAAAATAAATTAAAAGTAATTAATAGTTATAGTAACAACATTAGTTTAAATAATTCTTATTTTAATACACCAATAAAACAAAAGTCAGAAAAAAAAAATTATACAGCAAAAAATTTTTTTACATCAGGTGGAAATAATACTCCTTCATCAAAAGCTATTTCTTATAGAAATGATTCTTTTAATAGAAAAATATTGTTAAATTATAATAATATTTCAAATCACAATATTTCAAATCATAATATTTCAAATAATATATCTCATAACACTTCTAGTAGTAATTCAAATATTTTTCTTAATGTAAATAAAAATAATAGTTATAATAAAGTTATAGGAAAAATAAATTTTAAAAGAGATTTTAATCAAAAATATTTAGTTTCAAATAAAGTTAGTTTACCAATTATCCCTTTTCCTAGTAACAGTCAATATACTTTAGTTATAAATTTAGAAGAAACTTTAGTTTATATTTTCAAAAATACAATTTATTTAAGAGGTGGATTAAGGAATTTCTTAAAAGATTTAATGCCTTATTATGAATTAATTGTTTTTACAAATAATCTAAAAAATTATGCTGATCAAATTATTGATTTTATTGAAAATGAGGAAGATTATTTTTCTTTTAGATTATATAGAGAAAATGCTACATATTTAAATGAAGAATATTTTAAAGATATTAATAAGTTAGGTAGAGATATAAAAAAAACTATTATTATTGATAATAAAAAGAATGAAAATAAAGATAAATGTGAGAATGAAATATTCATTAAATCATTTATTAAAAATGAAAATGATATAAATGGAGTTGATGATGATTATATTTTACATAATTTAATTAGAGTTTTAGTTAAAATTGCAAGAGAAGAACCTGATGACATAAGAGAATCTTTAGAAAAATATAAAAATGAAATTGAAAGTAAAGTCAATTAAAATTTTTTTTTCCTTAATTGTTTTTTTCATTATTTATTTTATAATAATTTATAGAAATATTTTATATAAAAAAATTTTTTCATAAAAAAATTTTGTGGAAAAGTATAAATTTATTTCAAATCAATATTTTGAATTGATTCCTTCAAAAATAATATTAAAAGAAATTCATATATTGATGATAATAAATTTTAATCAAAATTCTAACTTTATATAAAATATTGAAAATGGTTTATCAAAATAAAAATAAAATATATATTATTCTTTTTTAATTATTCTTTCATTTTTTATATAAAAATCAAATAATAATTAAAAAAATTATAATTCATTTTTTTATCTTTAATTGAGATAATATGTATTGTAATAAGAGTTTAATTTTTATATTCCCATTATTGAAAAAAAGTAATTATAATTTAAAAATATTTATTATATTTCTTTTATATTTTAAAAGATTTTAAATTTATCCTAATTCAATTTCTGGTTTTTCAGGAGTTGAATTTTTAATTTCAACTTTTCTTTCTACTTCTTCTCTTAATTCTCTTTCTCTTCTCCATTTTGGTAAATAGCATTTAATTAAATTATATATGAAATATATTAAAAAAATTATTAATCCAATAAAAACAATTGATACTAAAATTTTAAATTGTTTTACTGCATCACTATCTATTTGTTTACATACATCATCATTTTTAGAAGCATTTGTACAATTTATTGTTTTATTATTTGTATTATTTTTTGGATTTGACATTTTTATTTATTTTAATATATTTTTTGCTTTAAAAAAAATAAAAAAAAAATAAAATATTTCTAGTTTCATTTTTTTAATTCTTTCTAATTTTCAAATAATGAATCGAAAAACATTTAATTAATTATTAAAAAAATTTTTTTTACTTTTTTATATAAAATTATAAATATTTCCTTTAAATATCTTTTGGAAGAATAAAATATTGAATTGAATATGATTTAGGAAATTACTTCTTAAATATAATTTTTTTAATTTTTTGAATTAATTACAGCTAAATTTTATTTTGTTTGGTTTTAAGATTTTGATTTTTTAACTTGAAATTAATTTTTAAATTTAATATAAATTATTTTTTTCTTTAAAAATCAAAATTATAAAAGGTATTAATAGGAATTTTAATCATATAGAAAATATTTGTTAAAAAAAAGATTAAAAAAGAAAATAAAACAAAATAGACAAATACCAAATTGGATAAAGTATAAAAAAGGGAATACAATAAGATAATAAAGCTAAAAAAAGAAATAAGATAAGAACAAAATTAGGTTCTTAAAACATTAAATATTTAAAATTTATAATCAAATTTATTATGATTATAAATAATATTTTTTCTAAAATCATTTTGAAATTGAAAAAAAATTAAAATAATTGTTTTTTATCTAATTGAAATTCATTAAAAAAAATAAAAATAAAAAAATTATAAAAAATTAAATAAAATATTCAAAATAAAAATATGAAGGATTCAAAGCAAAATAATTTAAAAATAATTAATAGTCCAAATGGAAAATATCTTCCTTTACAATTAAATCAAAATCAAATTCCAATAAAAAATTTTGGAACATTTTCATCATATAATTCAAATTCAAATTCTTTTCGTCAAGCATCATTAAAAACTTCTTCAAAAGTATCTCCAGGAAATAATAAAAATTATAAATTAAATATTAATGATGAAATGATAGATGAACAAAAAGAAATTCAAGATAATGCTTTAGACTTTATTAGAAAAAAATTTATGAAAAAAAAAAATTCGAATTATTTAAATTATACTAATCCAATAAATTATCCTAAAAAAGTGTATGGAAAATATGAAACAAAAAGAACTCATATTCTAAATTCCAATTCAATTAATTTAAATTCAAAAAATAATAATACAAAATTAATAAGAGCAAATATAATTGAAGAAAAAAATGAGAAGAATGTTATTTCTCCAAGAGGAATATTAAAAAATATTGATAATATTAATAATATAAATTTTAAAACTAATAGTAAAAATAGATTAGGAAGTGGAATTCATGAAAAAAAAATTTCTACAAAAATTTTTGATAAATTAATGAAGAATGATAATTTAAATATTACTTATAATAATAAATTTACTTATACTACCTTAAATTCAAGAAAAAATTCTAATGAAAAAAGAATATTAAATGAGAAAAAGAAGTATTTTAATAATAAAATTGTTTTATATAATAATAATTATTTAATTCCAATTAAAGATAAAAAAATTACTAAAAAAAATAAAACTTTATATTTACAAAGTGAGAATTCTTCTATAGAAAATTCAATTAATATTAATAGTGTAACTTCATATCAAATTAAAAATAATATAAATTCAAGTAATCCTTTTTATAATGATAATAAAAAAATTATTAATCAAAAAGGTTTTTTTCCTTTAACTTCTCCAAATACAAAAAATAATTCTAAAGAAAAATCAAAACAAAAAAATGGGAATAAAGAAAAAAAATTAAGAATTGATAAATTTAATTTTATTAATTTAAAAAAGAATTATACAAGCACAAATTCTCCTGAACATCATATGATTTTAAATAATAACATGAAATTTAATAATCCTATAATTGATTTGAATATCGATAATAATCTAATTCATAATTATTTATTCCCAAAAAACCAAAAATTAAAAGAATATATTTTAAGAAAAAATTTAAATTCAAATATAAATAAATTACTCAATGAAATATCAATGCATAAAGAAATAGGAATAAATAAAAAAAAACAAGAAAAAAAACAAAAAGTCAAAAAAGAATTTATTTCATTATCAAATCATACAAAAACAGAACCAAAAGAAGACAATAATCATAATAATCAAAAATTAAATCAATTATCATTAATAGAAAAAAAAAATAAATTAAATGAGGAAACCCAAGAAAAAAAAAATATAAGAAATAAAGAACAAAATTCCTTCTTAAATAATTCTAATAATTCAAATACTTCATTATTATCAACAATAAAAGACTCATGTTATTATATGAAAGAAAGTGAATCACTCATAAAATATATAAAAGATTATTATAATAAAAATAAAGAATATCCAAAAACTGATTTATCATTTTATAAATTTGGTAGAATTATAGGAAAAGGAGCTTTTGGAAAAGTAAATTTAGGTTTAAATACTTTAACAGGAAGAGTAGTAGCAATAAAATCATTTAATAAAAATAATATAAAAAATGAAATATCAAAAAAAAAAATATTATATGAAACAAATTTAATGAGAAAACTACATCATCCTTCAATAATAAAAATATTAGAAACATTTGAAAGTGAAAAATATATATTAATTATAATGGAATATATCTCAGGAGGTAATTTACAATCATTTGTGAAAAAACGTAGAAAAATAAGTGAAAAAACAGCAAAAATATTTTATAAACAAATAATAGAAGGAATAAAATATATACATAGTCAAAATATAGTTCATAGAGATATAAAATTAGAAAATATATTAATTGATTTAAATAATAATATAAAAATATGTGATTTTGGAGTAGGAATAATGATAAATCAAAATACAATATTACATGATCAATGTGGAACTCCAGTTTATATGGCTCCAGAAATAATAAAAAATGAAGGTTATATTGGTTTTCCTGTTGATATTTGGTCAAGTGGAATTGCATTATATATTATGTTAAGTGGTAATGTTCCTTTTAATAGAGGAAAATTAAATGATTTACAATATGAAATATTAAATACTCCTTTAAAAAAAATAAATAATATTAGTTTTGAAGCTAATAATTTACTTCAAGGTATTTTATGTAAAGATCCTAATAAAAGATTAACTCCTGATGATATTTTAAATCATCCTTGGTTAAATAATGAAGATTTTGATAATTTTAATTGTTTAAATATTAATAAATATCATTTATTTACTAATGCTGAAATGATTATGTTAAATAAAACTCATATTGATTATAGAAAAGCTCCTAAAGGAGAATTATGTGAAAATTTTACTTTAAAAAATTTATATACTATTAATAATGATGTTATTAAAAATGTTGAAAGTAAAAGTTTTATTTTAGCTCCTTATAATTCTGCTTTAAGTGAAAGTGATAGTGAAAATTATTCTGATAATTTAGATTTTGATAATTTAGATTTAAAAATGGAAAATGATATTATTAAATTTGGTGGTAAAGTTAAAGAATATAATATTAATTATGAATTAAATAATAATGAAGAAATTGATAATGGAATGTTAATTAATTCTAAAACTGATATTAATGAAGAATTAAATAATAGTAAAAATAATGATAATCCTAAAAGTATTAATTTAAATAATAATAATAATAATTCTATTAATATTAATAGTACTAGAACAAATTCTAGAAAAAAAAATAAAAATAATTCTAATTCTATTTCTAATCCTAATTCTTTTAATATTAATGATAATTTTGTTAAAATGGTTTCTGCTTTGGGTTTCAAAAAAGATTATGTTATTAAATGTTTGGAAAAAAATGAATTAAATCAAGCCACTGCTGCTTATTATTTGTTTTCCATTTATGAAAATATTAAATGTTAAAATTTTATTTAAAAAATTTATATTTTAATCTATTTGGTTTCCATAATTTTTTAATACTTGTTAGTTTATTCATAAATATTAATAATTATATAATATATAAATACAAAACTTTTATTAAATTATATTTTGCTTATGAAATTTATATTGATTAATTAATACATTTTAATAAAAAATCATTTTAAATAATAATTAATAAAAAAAATTAAAATAATTTAAAAGTTTTTTCTATAATATTATATAGTATAAATAAATGAATTTTATTTAATGAAATATATAAATTATTAACTTAACATTTAAAAACTATAATAAGATAATAATTATAAATAAGTGATTATTTTTTTTTTATTATTTATTATTTAAAAAAATAAAAATAATAATAAATTATCAGTATTTGAGAGAGTAAGAAAATCCTTTTAAACTTTGTTTAAACAATAAAACTAATTTAAAAAAATTCAAGAAATGGATATTTACCTAAATTATATGATAAAAGAACTTTCCAAAGTATAATGATTTTAATAAAAAATAGGAATAATATTAAAATCATTAAAAAGAAAAGAGGAAATTTAAAGCAAATGATATTTAAAGATTAGCATTAATTAAGAAAAAATAATTAAAAAATTAAAAAAATCAAGAAATATTTTTATATTAAAAATTAAATAATATAACAAAAAATAATTTATATCCTATATTTGATAATTCATAAACTTTTTAATATTTTAAAAAATATTAAAAATAATTTAAAATATTTACCTTTTTTACTTTTAATAAGTTACAAAATATTAAAATTATTTTTTTGAAGAAATAGAAGAATTATCAACTTCTTCTTTAATTTCTCCAAAACCTTTTATTTCGCTAATTTTCCCTTTTGTTCCATTAAAAAAAGTAGGAGTATTTTTTTTTTCTTCAACATATTTTTTAAAACTACTTGGTTTTTTTGATATAGTATTATTAAAATTACTTGAACTACTAATTTTTTTTTTATTCATTTTTTTTATTTCAAAAGTATTTTTTTTATATTTTTTTGATTTTTCATTTTCTTCATCTTTTTTAAATAATTTCATTCTTGCTTGAGTTTGTTTATTTAAAGTAAAAGAAAATTTAGTCTGAGTATTTTTTTCAATTTCTTCAACAGAATAATAATTTTCAAAATCTTTTAAACCAAAATCATGAGTATAAGTTTTCATTTGTAAATTTTCATCTTTTTCATCAATTTTTTCATTTTCATAATCTTTTTCTCTTTTTTTAAAATGATAATTAAATCTTTCTGCATTATTATTATTTTGTTTATTATTATTTAATAATTGATCCCTTAAAGATTGAATTCTTTTAATAGGATTTTTAATAGAAAATTCTTTATTATTTGAATTATTTGTTCCTTCTCTTTCAACTTTAGGTAATTCTTTATTTTCTTTATTTTCATTTTCTTTATTTTTCATTTCTCTTAATTCTTGAAAATAACTATTTATTTCAGGACAAAAAGTTCCTCCACTCATAATATTTAATAAATATAATAAACTTCTTCTTGCTTTACTTTTTTTATCTGTATCAACATGAATATTATCATTTAATCCATTATTTATATTTAATTCTTTTTTATCTATTTCATTTAATGATGCTATTTTCCTTGGTCTTTCTTTTTCATGTTGTACTTTTGTTATATATGTTATTATTGATGGATCTATATAATTTATTATTCCTTGATTTTTATTACTTTTTTGACTCTCTGTACTTAATATTGTTGCATTATTTAAACGAAATGTAGCTGAAAATTTTTTCATTTTTTATTTTTTTTCCAATATTTATTAGTTTATTAATATTAATTTATATTTTTTTATATTTAGACATCTTTTCTTAGAATATATACTTTTATTCTATATGGATCATAAACCCATTTAATTCTTGAGTTAGATTTCATGTTTAATTCATCTAATTTTTTTTGAACTAATGGAGATATATAATATTGTTCTAATTTCATATGAGTTATTTTTTTTTTATAAACATAAATTAAACAAAATAAAAAAAGACCAAATATTGCTACAAATAATATATAATTTATATAAGTAAATTTTTCTGTTATTGTTAAATATAATGAAGTAAATGATGCAATAAGTATTATTATAATAAAATATTTTACAATTGGAAATAATAGTCTATTTGTTAATCCATAAATTCTAAAATATTCATCAATAATTAAATGATTCATATCTTTTACAATATCATTATAATCTCTTTCTGAAATATAATGATGTAATTTCTTATGATCATAAGAATTTCTTTTTAAAACAATTGCTTCCATAGGAACAGCAAAAAGTAAATTTGGGTCTTTATCATAATTTAACATTGGAAAAAATATTATAAAAAAATAATAAAAAATAATAATCATTTTTTTAAGTTATTCAAATCATTTAAAATTTAAATATTCTACTCAAAACTAATCTTAAAACCTTTTTTTTTCCTTATTAATTTTAGCAGATTCTTTTTTATGTAATTCTAAATTATCTTCTTTTTTCTCCTTTTTATCGAAAAATGTTTGAGTTTCAATAGTTCTTAAATAATCTAAAGGAATGATTCTACAAGCATTTAATTTATTTTCAATTTCTTTTCCTTTTTGATTCATTTTAATATGAAGAAAAGTTTTAATAGAATGAATATGATATTGAATATACTCTCTAAAAGTAATAAAGGTATTTACCCTTTTAATTATCATATTATAATCTTTCGCATATAAATCAAAAACGACTAATCCATTAGAATAGTTTTCTTTTTTAGCAATATTAGAAATTTCAGTTGGAACTTGAGCATTATCAATATATATTTTAGCATCTATACAATTTTTAACATGTCTTTTTGCATCTAATAATTCTTGTAACAATATTTTAGTTAAAGCAATATCCGTTGTTTGAGAAAAATGAACACCATAAATTAATTGAATTCTATCTGCTAATGGTAATATAAATAAATCATTATCTTTATTCAATTTCATTTTAAATACTTTTGGATTTTTTTTTTCTATTACTTCCAATAACATTTTTTTTAAAACTGAAGAGTAAATTCTTATTCTAAAATAACTGAATTTTTCAGCTGCAATTACTCTAAATTTTTTAAATTCTTCTTTTAAAGGTTTATTATTTTCTTCTAATTGTTTTTTTACTTCTTCACTTAAACCTTTTTTCTTTTGAAATAAAGGTAAGAAAGGTTCAATATTAATTTTAAGTAAAACATCATATTTCATTCCATTTATTTCAACATTTTCTTCATATGTATAATCTTTAAATTCTTCTTGTAAAAATTCTTTTCCAGAATAATTTAAAATATCTGCAAAACCAGGAGCATTAAAACCCATACAAATATGTTTTGGTGTTTCAAAGTTATCTGGAAATATTGAATATGAGTAAAAACCAAATTCTTTTAAATTTTTTATACTTTTTTTTTTTATGTATAATGATTCATAAATTACTTGATATATTGTTTCGTTTTTTTCTGGAATGGATAACATTTATTTTAATATGTTTTTTTTTATTTAAAGATTTTTTATTTATTTAATATTTTTATTAAGTAATTTATTCGTTTATTTATTTAGATGTAAATTTTAGAGGGACAAAATAATATTTAAAATTTTTCTATATAATTAATTATATTTTTATCAAATATTGTTTTTATCTCTAATATATTAAATTTTAATATTTACATTCATTAAAATATTTTTAGTTTCCATCCAAATATCTATTTTTATGGGATAAATATTTTCAATATAAATCAATTATAAAATTAATAAATAAACATAAATTTTATATCTATCAAAAATTAAAAATGTCCAATTTGGTATTTATGAACAATTCTATTACTAGGTGTAATGTTAGGCAAAACCAATGGAATAATACTTATACTTTTTCTTTTAACCTCAGTTACTATTTCTTTATTTAATTTACAATTATTTTTAACAACTTTTGGTAAAATTTGGGATTTTCTTAATAATTTATTTTCAATTTCTTTTTCTTTTACTTTTTTATTTGGTAATGTTATATTATTATTATTTAATATATTTAAATAGTTTTTATTTCTAGTATTTTCTGAAGTTACTTCATTTTCTTTTAATAAAAATATTTTACTATCTTTTCTTTTTGCTGATTCAAATAATGAAATTTTATTCTTTTTTTTCTGATTATCTATTGTTAAAGATTGTTTATAATCTTTTTTAATAGCTTTTGTTTTTGGAATATTTATTTTTATTTCTTTTTTTGTTTTTTTTTTATTTAATGAAATTTTATTATTATGCTCATCATTTTTATTTAAAATAGAAATGATAGAATTTCTTTGAAAAAGACTTATTCTTTTTATAGAATTTCTAGCAAAGAAATCATTTTCAACATCAAAACATCTTTCTCTAATTTTTTTATTTTTATCTTTAACAACTTTATTATAATATTTAACTTTGCTAATATAATTATCATCAATTTTAAATAAACTTTCAATTTTTTTTTTTTTCCCAATTTTACCAGAAGAATGCTCTTTAATGTCAATATTAGTTTTAACTTTACAATAATTTAAAAAAACACATAAAAGTAATAAATCTTTCGAATTTTTTAAATTATTTCTCATGGCTAAAATTTCATTAAAAGTTTTTGGAATTTCATCATTTTTATTTCTGGTAATAAAAGGATGTCTCATAGCTTTTTCAGCAGTATATCTCCAATCAGGATTAATTTCTAATAATTTTCTAATTAAATTATTAGCCATGAAAGAAACTTTATTATAAAATTTAAAAAAACCTTTTTTAATTTTATAAGCTAATTCTTTTCTTAAATCGCCTTTAATATAAAAAGGATGTTTTCCATTATTTAATAACATATATAATATAATTCCTAAAGCCCAAACATCAACAGTTTGAGAATAGGATTTTTTCCCTATTTGTTCAGGTGCCATATATAAGAAAGTTCCACAATAATCATTTGTTGAAATATTATCAAAATGTTGAGCACTTAAACCAAAATCTATTAATTTTATACTATTTAAATCATTTTCTTTTCCAAACATTACATTTTCAGGTTTTATATCTCTATGACATATTTGTTGATGATGTAAATATTCTACTGCTGAAAATAATTTACACATTATTATACTTGCTTTTTCTTCAGTTATTTTTCCTATGTTATTCTTTATCCATGTACTTAAAGTTCCAAAAGGAAGAAATTCCATTATTATATATAATTTTGAATTTGTTTCATTAAAACCAAAAAATTTTACTATATTTTCATGGTTTAATTGTTTTAATATATTTATTTCTTCTTTCATTTTTGATATTAAATTTGAAGTTGAACCTGATTTATTTATTATTTTTACTGCTAAATCTTTATCTGAAATTATATCTTTCATATGAATTACTGTTCCAAATGAACCATGTGCTATTTTTTCTATAAATTTTAAATTTTTATCAAAGTTATATGTATCTTCTTTTAAAAATTCGTCTATATGGATTTCCATTTTTTTATTTTTTATTTTTTTAAAATGTGAAATTTATAATTTTTTACTCTTTTAAATAATATATTTTTCTTTAAGAAATAAAAAAATTTTTTTATTTTAAATTAAGATAAATAGAATTATTTCATTTATTATCATTATCTTTTTTATCAGTATCATCATATAAACCTTTTTTAAATATATTTTTCATTTTTCCTTTTTCTTTATTTTCCTTATTTAATTTTCTAGAATCAATTAATTGTCTTAAAGAAATAACTCCAGGATCATTTGAAGATTTCATTAATTCAACTAATTTATTATAATCTTCATTTGCTTTTTCAAATTCATCTAAATAAGCATTTGCAGTTCCTCTATAATAATATGATTTCATATTATCATTTGTTATATTAATTACTTCAGTTGCAATTTTAATTGTTTCAGTATAATTTTTTATTCTATTATTACAATTACATTGATTTAATAAAACTGATATTTTTAAGGTTTTTATTTCTTGAGATAAATCTTTTTCATTTATTTTTAGTATATATGAATATGATTCTTTAAATTTTTCTATTGCTTTTTCATATTCTTGTTTTTTAAATAATTCAACTCCTTCTTCTTTTAATTTTTTTGCCATATTTTCTTTTTCTTCAGTATCCATTTCATAAATACTTTTAATTTTATCATAAAAATCTATTAATTCAATATGACAATTTAATTCTTTGTTTTTTTCATCATTATTATTTTCATCTTTTATTAAATTAAATATATTTTCACAATTATCTGAATTTAATTTTATTTCTTTTGATTCACCTTTTTTCATTTGTTTAACTTCTTCTTCTATTTCTTTTAATATTTTATTTGAACCAATTATAAATTTGAAAGTATTTTTATTTTCTGTTGTATCTAAAACTTTCCCTTCATTTGATTTAATTGTATAATTAATTTCTACTTCTTGTCCTAATTTTGGTGTTGACATTAATTTAAAATAAAATAAATTTAAAATAAATAATAAAAAGAATGAAAGGGATTTCAATTAAAAATTTTTCAAAAATTAATAGAGAAAGGTAAAAAACTAATTATATTTTTAGAAATACAAGAAATAATATGAAATGGGAAAAAGAATTTAAATCGGAAGAAAGAAATAAACATTGTTTTAGCTCAAGATTATCTAATAATTTTTTAAGTTATACTTTTAGAGCTTTTAATAATAAAGATAAGAAAAATAAAAACGATACTAAGATTTATATTTATGATCTTGAAAATACTTTAAAAATTAATTTAGAAATTATAAAACAAATTCCTTTGCCTTTTAAAAATAATAATAATGATATAATTAAAAAAATAGAAAAAATAATTGAATTATATTTAAAAAAAAAAGATTTAAGAAAAAAAAAAAAAGAAATTAGAAGTAAAATTTTAATAAATAATCAAATAATTGAAGAAACTAAAAGAAGAAACGAAGAAAATTTAGAAATTTATTCAAATAACTATCAAGAGCTATATCATCAATTAGAAAAAAAATTTATATTCATAAAAAAATTTCAAAAAAGATTTGATGAAATTGAAACATATATTCAAAAAGAAAGTATATTATATCCAAAATATACAAAAGAATTATGTGATTTCCAAATAATCCCTTTTTTACTCGAAAATGAGAATTTATTGTTAATTATTGTTGAGTTAAACAAAAATAATAATAAATTAAAAAAAACAATAAATTCTATTAAAAATGAAAATAATGAAATAATTAAAAAAGAAAATGAATTAAAAAGTGAATTAAATAAACCAAAAGAAAATAAATTTGAAGAATTAATTGATAAATTTCATCATAAATGTGAATATGAAAACAATAAAATTAAAAAATTAAAAAATTACTTAAATCTAATTAAAAAATCAAAAAAACAATATATTATTAAGAAAAAGAATTTTTTTTTATCGAATAATTTAACAGATTATCTAAATTCTGAAAAAACTTTAGTATCTGTTATTACTATTAGTAATAAAAATGATAATTCTATAATATCGAATATGAGTCGTTTGACTCAAAATACACATATTAAGGGTTGGGATATATCGTATATTGAAAAAAATTATGATATATAAATAAATAAGGTTTTAATAATTTTTATATATTTTTATTTATATATAAATATTAAAAATGGAAGATAAACATAATCTTCATAATTGTAATGAAATAAATAATAATAATAATTATTTTGGTATTTTTAAAACAAATACAGATACTTTTCCAAGAGATAGAAGGTCTTCAGAATATAAGAAAATAAATAATATAAGAACAAAATTATTAAAAATTATTGATAAAGAAACATTAAATTATTCAAAAAGAAAAACAATGATTAATTCAAAAACAACTCCAAATTATTTAAAAACATTTGAAAATAATTATACTATTAATTTAAAAACAAAAGAAATAAAAAGTCGTATTGAAAGTGGAGTTTCTTCTGATTTTACAAATGTTCATCCACATATAAAAAAATTAATTGATTTAGATTTACATCCTTTTATATTTAAATGTAATCATCATTATCATAAGTTTAGGAAAAGAAAAAAAGTTGTTTTATCAAAAATATCTAAAAATTTAAAATTAGAAAGTAGTTTTAATGATTCTTTATCTCCTTCTTCAAATGATTTTTCTCCTAATAGAGAAAGACATATTTTTATGATAACTGGAAAAATAAGTAAAAAAAGTTATTTTAATTATTTACATTCTTTATTTTATTCTCTTCATAAAAATTTTTATTCAGGAAAAGTTGAACCTATAATAAAATATGCAAGTGGAAATTTATATAAATTTACTAATCAAGTTCAGAAATATAATTCTGATTTTAAAAGAAAATCTTCTCCTAATATGATAGATAAAACTAAAAATATGTATAATAATAAAAATGAAATTAAAAATAAACATAGTAATAATAATATTAAAATTAATAGGAATAATGATAATGATAATAATAATAATAAATCATTAAAAAAATCAAATTCTAATAATGATCTTCTTGCAATTATTCATTTAATTCAATGTGAAAAGAAGTAAAAAAAGTATTTTTGAGTGATTTTATAAATTCAATTTTTTTTGTAAATTCAAAGAAATGCATTTTTAAATTTATTATTTAAATAAAAGACTTTTGATTTTATTTATTTTATAAAATTAATAAAATAAAATAAATATTAATGTCTGAACCAATAACTTCAATTGATTTATCAAATAAAGGATTAACGGAAATTCCAGAAGAATTACTTGAACATAAAGAAACATTAGAAAATTTAGATATATCAAATAATAATTTTTCTGATTTAAAACCAATTGCAGAATTTCTTTCTCAATTTCCAAAATTAACAAATTTAAATATTGATCTTGAAAGTGAAGAAGATGCATTATTAATATTAAAATCAATTCAAAATTTAAAATTTTTAAATCAACAAGCAACTGATGAAGAAGAAGAAGAAAATAATAATAATAATAATAATAATGAAGTTATTAATGAAGAAACCGATGAACCTTTAAGACAATCTGAATTAAATGAAAATAATGAAAATAAAAATGATGATAAATTTAATGATAATCAAATGGAAATTCCTGAAGTTCAAAATGCTTCTTTACAATCTGAAATTAATAATTTTAATGAAATTGTTTCTAATATTAAAAAATTCTATGAAAAAAAACCTGATGAAGTTAATAAATTTAGTGAATTGTTTCAAGATTTTTTAAAAAATAAAATTGATGATATTAATCAAATGATTAATTCTAATACTGCAAAATATTTATATGCTTTAAATGTATATCAAAGTAAATTAGATATTTATTCTTTTTTAAATCAAAAAATAAATTCAATATTAAAAGAATTATCTTCTTTAAATAAATTTAATAACTCAGATTTGATTTTAGATTCTCTTGAAAAAATAGAAAAATATAGAAGTGAAAGTGAAAAAAATATAAATTCAATAGTAAATAAAATGAATAAAGGAATAACAGAATTAAATACAAATAGAAAAAATGATAATAAAGACTTAAATAAACAATTAAAACAATTAAAAGATGAAGTAAATAAATTAAAAAAGAAAAATAAAGAATATGAAATTACAACAAAAACTTTACAATCAGAGAATAAAAATTTAAATGAAAAAAATAAATTATTAAAAAAAGATAATGATAAATTATCTGGAAATTTATTTAGAAAAGCAAATAGAATGATAAAAACAGAAACAAATGGAAATAAAGAAAATAATGATTTTTTACCTGATTCAAAAAGAAATATATTTGATTTAAAATCTTTATTTGAAAATCCACATGAAAAAATAACTCTTTCACAAAATAATGCAAGAGTTTTAGCAAAAAATACTTTAATTGATATTATAAATGATATTTATAAAAATAAAATTGTAAGTGATAAAAAAAATATGCAAAATCAAGTTCCAAAATTTACTATGGAACAACATTTATTTAATTATTTAAAAGCAAAATATGGTTTAAAAAAATTAATAGTAGAATGGTCAATTAAAATATTAAATGGAATTAAATTATATTCAAAAGAAAATGCAGAAATATGTTTATTTGGTTTATTATTAAGAAATGAATTAGATGAAAATTATTCAATTCAAATATTAAATAAAATAAAAGAAACTGTAAAAAAATTAATAAAAGAAATTGTAAATAATTTCCCAAAATATGAAAATATAATAAATGGAAATACTTATATGGATGAAACTTTATGGAAAACAATAGCAAATATGTTATATAAAGATGATCCTAAATTAATAGCACAATTAATTCAAAAAATAGAAGATTTTATAGAAACTAAAATTGAAAATGTAGAAATATTAATGCAAATAGGGAAAAAAATATTATTTAATGATTTTTTAAATTTGATTATAATGTTTAATTTAAATATAAGAAAAAATTATTTAGAAAATTTAGTAGAAATGTTTAGAGAAGTTGATGAAGGAAGATATGGAATAATAACTGGAGAAGGATTTGTTGAAATTATTCAAAGAGCTAATCTTTATAATCAAGATGATATTGAATCTAAAGTTCAAAAATTATTAGAATTAGTTGATGAAAATGAATATAATAATATTAGATTTACTGATGTTGTTGATGCTTTTGATAAAGAATTTGTTGAAGATGAAAATGGAAAAAAAATAAAAATTCTTGATAAAATTGCTTTGAGTAAATAATTTAATATTTTTATCTTTTTTTATTTAAAATTTATTCTTTTTATAAAATTTAATGAATGGAAAATGAATAAATCTTCTTTTATATTTAATAAAAAATAAATTAGTAAAAATAATTTAATCATAATTCCATTTTATTTTAAAGATCAGTAATTTTTTCTTTTTCATTTTTATCCTTCTTTTTATCCTTCTTTTTATCTTTCTTCTTATCTTTTTTTTTATCTTTCTTTTTTTCTTTCTTTTCTTTATTTTTTTCTTTCTTTTCTTTATTTTTTTCTTTTTCTGCTTTTTTAGCTTTTTTTCTAGTCATTCTTGTTTTTTTTTCTTCAATATTAATATGATAATCAACATTTTCTTTAATAAAATTAATTATATTCTCAGAATTATTATTTCCATCATATTCAATTGGTTTATCTTTTTTATCTCTAAGATATAATTTAATAGTAGGAAAACTTAAAATTTCTTCACTTTCAATTTCATTTACACTACAATCAAGTTCAGCAATTAATAAATTAGTATTATTATTTTTTAATCTTCTACCAACTTCATTATAAGTATTTTCAATTTCTTTACAATGACTACACCAAGGAACATAAAATTTAACAAGAACATCTTTATTATTATTTAAAACTTCATTTTTAAATGTAGAACCAACTAATTTAAAAACAGATTTATCATTATTTTTAGGTTTTTTTTCACTTTTATAAAAAGGAGTTAATTCTTCTTCTTCCCATTGAGAAATAAATTTAAGTACATTTTTTTCATTAATTTCATCTTTCATATTATATTTTAATAATCTTTCTCCTCTTGTATCAGCAATTTTAACACAAGGAAGTTCATTAACTGATACTCCAATATATTCTGCTAATTTAGTTTCTAATCCTTCTTTTACTCCTGTTATTATTACTTGTAATTTACCTGAAACTTCATCTGCTATTTTTGTAAATAATTCTTTATATTTATCATATTTTGAATCTTTTGGACTTATATACAAAAATAATCCTGGTTGTCTCCTACCAAAAATTAATTGAGATGCTGATTCTGTAAATTTCATTATTTTTGGTAAAGCAAATTTTAATATAAATTTATTTATTTCATCTTCTTTTAAATTACCTTTAAATACTACTTTACTTTTATCTTCAGGATAATTTTTTAATAATATAAAACTATCTTTTTCAGCATTATATTTATTTAATATTGTTTCTGATGGTTCAGCAACTACAAATTCATAATCATAATAAACATCATGATTTCTTGAAATTTTATTAATTAATTCTATATTATTTTTATCATTACCAAAATAAATAAAAACAACAGGATTTAATTTTCTTAATTTTTCTATACTTTCAACATCATCGAATTTCTTATACATTTGTCCAGTTTTTTCTCTCATCCAATTTATAATATTTGTACTATTTCTAGCATCAAGATATTCAAATTGATCTCCTTTATAAAATAAATAAACTGTAGGAAAACCTTTAATTTGATATTTTTCTGCAATTTTTCTATTATTTGAAGCATCAATTTTGCCTAAAATTAAATTATCATTTTTTAAAGTTTTTGCTGCTTTTGCAAATTCAGGTTGAAATTTTTTTGAATAAGAACACCAAGGAGCATAAAATAATATTAATATTGGATCATATTTTTTTAATCCTTCTTCAAATGTTTCATCTGTTAAAATTGTTACATCGTTTTCTTCTGGAAAATTTGTTGATTGAGATAATATTGTAGTTATTATTGTAAAGTATAGAAATTTATTTAAATTTTTCATTTTTTTTTAATGAATTTTTTTTAGATTTTATGAGTTTTATTGTTTTTTTAACTTATTATTTTTATTTTCTATAATTATGGTATTAAGAATATAGGATTTAGTTTTTTTAATCTGGTCTATTTATTATACAGTTATCTTTTTTATTTGAATTTAAATCACATTTTAATTAAAAATAAATTAATATTCAATATTTTTTATATATTTTTTAGAGTTTTGTTTAAATTTTCCTTACATTTTTATTTAAATTAAAATAAAAATATATTTTTGCACATTAGAAATTCCAAAATATAAAATCTTTAATTAAAAGAATTTAAAATAATAAATTTAATAATAATAAAAGAAAAAAAACAATTATTTCAAAAATATTTATATAATTTTAAAATAAATAATAATTGAATAAAACTCATAAAAACCAAAAAAAAAATTATTTAAAAACCAAGAGAAAAAAAAATGGATTACTTTAATAAATTTGGTAATATGTTAAACAAAGGAGTTTCAGCAGTAAAACAACAAATACAAAAAGCAAATAATCCAAAACCAAATACATTTATGTCTCAAGGATCTTATTTTACTCAAAATCCAAATAATACAAATCAAAGTTTAGGTCTTAACGATGAAAAAATAGAACAATCTCAAAATACAAATAATTCTTCAATGAGTGCTTTTTTAAAATCTAATTCTCCTTCTTCAAATAATCCTTATCCTACAAAATTTAGTAAACCATTAAATCCAGATGAAAAATTTTTAAAAGATTTTAAATTTATTTATAACGAAAGTAGAATTGATTGGGATAATTGTGTAATTAAAATAGATGAAAATGAATTTCCTTGTAAATTAATTGTTACTTCATTTAGATTATATTTAATTCCTAATTTTGAAAGTAAAAAAGAATATCAAAACTTTTTTCCAAATGATTTTTTTTCTTTAATTCTTCATCAAATAGATACAGTAGAAAAAATATTAGATAAATTTAAATCATTTCAATATACAATTCAAGTAACAATGAAAGATCAAAGAGTATTTGAATTAATATTTAATTTAGGTCAAAATGAATCTTTATTAGGTATATTAAATAATTTAGTTTCAAATAGAGAAATGCCTTCTTATTCATCATTTGCAATAAAATATAATGAAAATAATCCAATATATAAATTACCAAAAATAATAAATGGATGGGAAATATATATTCCAGAAAAAGAATTTGCAAGACAAGGATTAATAAATTTAAAGCCAGAACAATCAGATTTTTTAAGAATAACAAAATTAAATGAAAAATATGAATTATGTGAATCATATCCTAAATTTTTAATAACTCCAGGAAAATTAAGTGATTTATATTTAAAAAATTCAGCAGCATTTAGAACAAAAAATAGAGTTCCAACATTATCATATTTTTATAGTTTAAATAAAGGAAGTATATGGAGATCTTCTCAAACAAAAGTAGGATTAACAAATCAAAGAAATATATATGATGAAGAATTATTACATTGTATGAAAAGATTAAGTTCAAATGAAAGAATTGTTATATTTGATGCAAGACCTTATTTATCTGCTTATGCAAATAAATTAAAAGGAGCTGGATTTGAAAATGTTGATAATTATCCAGGAGCAGAAATTCATTTTTGTCAAATTGATAATATTCATACTGCAAGAAATGCTTTAATTAAAATATATTCTATGTTAAAAAATCCTAAATTTTCAGAATATAATAAATTTTATTCTTCTTTTGAAAGTTGTGGTTGGATTGACTTTATTTTTATGTTAATTAAAGGATCAATTCAAATAGCTCAAAGTGTAAAAATGGGAAATACAGTTTTAATTCATTGTTCTGATGGTTGGGATAGAGCAAGTCAATTAACTGCTTTTTCTCAATTTTTAATTGATCCTTATTATAAAACTATTTTAGGTTATATTACATTAATTGAAAAGGATTTTTTATCTTTTGGACATCAATTTAGAGCTAGAAATGGTTATTATAATAAAACTGAATATAGTGAAAATCAATGTTCTCCTATTTTATTACAATTTTTAGATGCTACTCATCAATTTTTAGTTCAATATCCTATGTATTTTGAATTTAATATGGATTTTTTAATTTTTATTGCTAATAATATTAATAGTGGATTATATGGAACTTTCTTATATAATAATGAAAAAGAAAGAGAAATGAAAAATGCTAAAAATAAAACTATGAGTATTTGGACTGAAGTTTTTAAAGATATTAATAAATATAAAAATCCTTTTTATGATAAAAAAACTTTTAATGATTATTTCTTAACTCCTCCTTTTAGTATTCATCAAATTAGATTTTGGGAAGAATTTTTCATGCAAAATACTCAATTAAGTCTTAGTATTAGTTATGATAATTTAGTCAGTAAATATCATAAAAATTATTTTAATAATGTATTTGGAACTAAAAATAGTCAAAATAAAGTTATTAAGTCTAATTTTATGCTTATGTATCGAGAAAAAGTTGATTATGAAAAAGAATTAGAAAAAAAAAATAATCAAATTGATTATTTAAAAAAAGCTTTACAAGAATTTATTATTAAAAATGAACCTTCAAATGATATTATGAATAAATTAAATGAAGATGGAATACTTAAAAAAATTGGAGATGAATTTGGAGGGAAATTTCTTTTGGAAAATGATAAATATCAATTTAAAAAAAATAAAAATATGTTTGATGGATTAAAACCTTCTTCAGAAGAAAAAAAAGAAGACAATAAAGTGATTGAAACAAATATTCAAAATAAACAAAATGATGTAAATATAGCACAATATAATAATAATTTAAATAATGAAAATAATAATCAAGCTCTAAATTTAAATAATGAAAATAATACTCAAGATGTTAATTTAAATAATCAAAATAATATTCAAGATTCAAACAATAAGACTGAAGATTCTAATTTAAATAAAGAAAATAAGACTGAAGATTCTAATTTAAATAAAGAAAATAAGACTGAAGATTCTAATTTAAATAATGAAAATAAGACTGAAGATTCTAACTTAAATAATGAAAATAAGACTGATGATTCTAACTTAAATAATGAGAATATTAATCAAGATATTAACTTGAACAAAAATAATATTCAAGATATTAATTTAAATAATCAAAATAATTCTCAAAATACAGAAGAACAAAATAGTAATAATAATGAAAATAAACAAATTGTTTTTCAAGAGGAAGAAAAATTAGATTAAACAAAATTGAATAATATATTAAATAGAGACTGGAAAAAATTTATAAAATAAGTATTAATTTAATTATAAAGGAAGAATGGTTAATTCAATATTTTATCCATTTTTTCAAAAACATCATTTTGAATATTTAAAATAGATTTTGAATATTCATTAATTTTATTAATTTCATCACATCTTTCATATTTTTCAATTTTAACTTGACAATCTTTTTTTTTATTTATTTCATTTTTAATTTCTTTTTTTAAAGAATTTATTTTTTCATTTTTTTCTTTAATAAAATTAAAATTTATTTCACTCTTATATTCTTTAATTTTTTCATTATAAGTTTCAATTAAATATTTTCCTTCAATATATAAATCATCACCATCGCTTCTTTCTTCAAATATATATTTTAATTTATCAATTAACATTCCAGCATAAGAATTTCTTGTTAAAATCAATTCAGAATTTTTTTCATTTATTTTAGAAATTAAATTAGTTAATTCTGTTTTATTTTCTTCAAAATCTTGATATTGATAATATGATTGTAAATTAGTAAGAAGATTATAATAAAAATTTTTATCATCTTCATTATTATATAATTGATTAAATTTTTTTTCATCAAAATCCATGAAATTATTTAAATTTTTATCTTTATTTGTTGGTTGAGTTATTTGATTAATAAATTCAATAGATTTTTCTTTTATTGAAATATTAAAATTTAATTCTTCATTATTACATATATTATTAGAATTTAAAGGTTTTTCTAAATAACATTTTTGAAAATCATTGTGATATTTTGTATCTATTTGATTAATATTATCTTTTAAATTTAATTGAAATTTTTGCTTTTTTTTTTCTGTTTGTATTGCCTCAGAAATATTTTTTATATTATTATGAATTAAATTTAAAAAAGATAATTCTTTTAAATGTTCTTCTTTATCATTTGTTTCATTTTCATTTAATGAATTATTTGATTTAATTTGAACTGAAGCAGGAATATTATTATTCTTCAAATTACCTGAAACAATCATTCCAAATAAAAAAACAAAAAATTCCCCTTTACTAAAATACATTTTATTTGAAATATTTCATTTATATTAACCGTTTTATTAACAATTAACCTTTAAAAAAAATAAAAAAAATATAAAAATTATAAAAAATTTAAAAAAAAACAAATAAAAAAATAAAATATAAAACCTAATTTGCCTGAATAACAACAATTCCATAAATTTAAATTTATTTTTGTTTTTTTTGATGAATATTATATCCAATAAGAAAAACAATAGCTAAAATAATACAAATAACCCCAACAACAATATAAGAAACAGCAAGAAAAGTATTTTTACCACCGAAAGCATTAACATTACTTAAAACAAAATGTTTTTCTCCAGAGAAAGAAGCAACATCAAATTGATTAGAAATTACAACTTTATAATCACCAGGTTCTAAATCTTGTTCAATTCTTCCCCATAATTTTCTAAAATTAGGTAAACCAGAAGGTCTCATCCAAACAATAAAATGTTCATCAGTCATATCAATCCATTGTTTATCTAAATCAAAATTTTTATATTTTAATTCTCTATCAGCTTTCCATGCAATATCATTTTCATTAATTGTAATTTGATTATTATCTTTATCATATAATTTAAAAGTATCTCTAAAAAAACTTCTAGCTATTAATCCACATGGAATTGCTAAATCATCATCAGCTAATGTTGTCCTATTACTTGCACTTTTTTCACCTCCATATCCCATTTCTTTATTTGTAATTACAGGGTCACAATCACCACTATCTTTTATTGATCTTAAACTTACATCTTTTCCTTTTAATTGATCATCACTTTTTGATTTAACATATCTTCGATGATTTTGATAAAAATTATTTATTTGATAATATACCATAACTTTCTTTTCTATTTTCTTATCAATTTTTATTGTTTTTGAACAAGTTTGTCCTTTTGTAGTACATTCAGTATCATATCTAACACTAACTTCATGTATTTTATTTGAATATACTAATATTACTATTCCAATTATTATAAATATTATTCCAAATGATACAAATGTTATTGTTGTACTTGTTATTGTTGGAACTGGACGCCATGCAGGAAGTTTTTGTTGTTTAAATTTAGATGCTTTTAATCTTTCATATACTTCATCTTGATTTTCTGTTCCTTGTTCTTCTTGGTTTTGATTCATTATTTTTCTTATTTATTTTTTTATTTTATTTATTTATTTGAAGTATTAAAAAATTAAAAAAATTTGATAAATATTTTTTTATTTTAATTATTTTTTGCTTTTTTTATTCATCATCATTTTAATTTATTTATTTTTATATATTTTTGAAATCTCCATATGAATGGTTTTAGGGATATTAATGATTGTGATACAAATTATTTATTTTTAAAAGGAAGTTTATTTTCAAATTATCCACTTCTTTTTTTCTTGATGAATACAAATAAAGATAATTTAATGAATTTAATTAAATCTTCAAACAAAAAACAAAAAGAAAAATATAAAATATCAATTAAAACAGTCATGAAAGAAATATTATTAAATCCCGAAAATAAAAATAATATTTTCTCAAATGACAATTTAATAATAATAACAAAAGGAATATCATATTGGAAAGAAATGAATATGAATACAATATCATATTCAAAAAAATTAAAAGAAAAATTATCCCAAATAAAATTTTCTGAAATTCCAAATGAGGAAAATTTAAAAGAAAAAGTAATATCAATAATAAAGAATTTAAATAAAAATCCAAAAATAGAAGGAACATCAATATATAGTTTAATATATATTGATAAGGTAAATCTGAGAATGTTATCTATTTCAATTGGTGATTCTCTTTATTCTATTATGAGATTTAATAATGAGTCTCAAAAATATAGAATGGAGTTTATTTCCAAAGAAAAATATCATTCTTTTAATACTCCTTATCAAGTTGGAAAATATGGTGATTCTCCTGAAAATTCAATTTGTTTAAAATATGATATATTAGAAAATGATATTATAATTTTGGGAAATGATTGTTTTTGGGATAATATTTCAATAAATAATATTTTAGATATAATAAATAATGAAATTAATTTTAATTTAGATTTTCATTCTGTAATTTGTGAAAAATTAATTGAAGAAGCTAAAAAAAATTCAGATGATCAATTTATTATTTCTCCTTTTAGTATTAAAGCCAAAGATAATGGGTTTTATTATTTAGGAGGAAAACCTGGTGATATAATGTTAAGTGTAAGTATTGTAAAAAATAATAATATAAATAATATTAAAAAAGAATTTGTAAAAGAAAGTGAATTTGATCAATTTTCAATTGCATCAAAATTCACTTCTAATACAAGTATTATGAATGATCTCTTCAATTAAATATATAGTCTGAATAGAAATAAAAAGCAAAAATATAAAAAATAAAAATTTATATAAAGATGTATTGTGAGTTAGCTTATTAAATTAGAAAATATATATAATTATTTTTATATAAATTCAAATTATCTCTTTTTATATTTTTTTAATGTCTAATACTAGAATTTTTATTAGTAATCTTCCCATAAAAGTAAATGAAGAAGATTTAAGTAATTTATTTTCTAAATGTGGAAAAGTTGAAGAAGTAATTTTAAAAAAAAATTTTGCTTTCATTGAATATGGTTCAGTTCAATCTTCATTAAATGCAATTAGAAATTTTAATAATTATAATTTTAAAGGCTCTAAAATTATTGTTGAACAAGCAAAAACTAGAGATGAAAAATTACAAGAAAGAGAAAAAGAAAAATGTTTTAAATGTGGAGAATATGGTCATTTTGCGAAAGATTGTAAAGGACCAAAAAAAAAATTTCAAGGTAATTTTTTTAGAGAAAATATTGATATTAAAACTTCATTTAAAGATTTTAAAAATTCTTCAAATTTTAATTTGAGGAAAAAAAGGTTTAGACATTGTAGAAAAAGCCCAAAAAGATCTTTTTCTATTTCTTCTTTTTCTGATAGTAGTAAGTAAGAGTTTTTTATTTTTTTGAATTTTAATTTTTGTCAAAAAAAAAAATTTATTTTAAAAAAAAATTAATTAGATTATTTCCACATTATCAATAATTTTTATTTTTATATGATAAATTAAATATAAATAATATTAATTTTCTTCTTAAAAAAAATTAATTTTTTTAAAATTCAGTTTGTTAAAAAACAAAAAACAATAAATACTCCAAATAATAAATCATATCTTAAAAATATAATCAAAAGAATATTTCATAAATTAAAAAAATAGTAAATTGAATTTAATTGTGTTTTCAGAATATACCAGAAAGAATTTAAAAATAAGATTAATAATTAAAATTATAAAAATGAGTATGTTATAATTTTTGAGTTTTAAAAAATAATATAAATTATATATGTGAAAATGTTATTAATATGTTTTATGTTCTTTTTGTATTTAAATATTACATAAAATCCATTATTTATATTTACATTTTTTTATCTTTTCTTTAATCTTTATTTCTGGATGTTTTAATTTATTTGTTTTTTCTTTTTTTATCATTTCTTTATTTCATTATATTTCAGTTAATCATTATACTTTAGAAATGTAGTTTATCATATAAATTTGTATAATAGATTTAAAGTTTAATATATTTGTGATTTTTATATATCATTTCTAGAAGAAATTTAAAAAAAATAACAGTTGTAACTAAAGAAAGTTGAGGAAAAAATAAAATAAAAATTTGTGTAAAACTAAATCATTTGTTAATATTTTATTTTTCTTCTCAAAATTTATAATTTGATTTCAAAAAGTATTTTTATTCCTAAAAATTAAAATGTTTCTGGTTTTTTCATTTTTTTTAATCAATTAATAAAGGTATTTGTATAAATTTAAAATGTTTTTTTTCTTTAAAATATAATTTTTTTAGTTTATTTTTAAATAAAAAATAATAATATTAATCCTAAATTTATTAATTTTATTATATTTTTTTTATTTTCTCCAATTAATCAAATGTTGATTATGATAAACATAAAAAACATTTTTTTAAAATAATAAAAAAATAAAAAAAACAATTTCCAATATTAAATCAAGGATGTCTAGTATGTAAATCAATTAAAGATTTTTTCAACATACCAAAAACACTCATAAAGGTTAAAACCAAAGATCCAAAAAATACAATAAACCTAAATAATTTTCTTGAAAAATTATCTTGATATTCTTTAGGCATAGCCATAGAAACAAGAAAAAAATATAAAATATAACTTAAAAAAATAGTAATAGGAAGAATAACTTTTAAATTACCTCCATTATGATATTTAAAAGTATTTTTTTTAGGTGAAATAGATCCTAAAAAATAATCATGACAATCTTGATTATATCCATCCCAAAAATTATTAATATAAAATCTTTTGGAAGTTAAATAACCATCTTGTAAATTACCTAATAAAGTTCTTTTTCCAGTTCTTACAAAATCACTTTTCATTGCTCCAGTTCCAGAATATGATAAACTTAAAGAATCTCCATGATCAGCCCAAAGTAATTTAAAAGTATTTTCAAATACTGGTTTAAATTTTTGAAATGGATCTCCATTTGGCCCTTCACTTAACTTTAATTCTTGTAACATTTTATGAAGAAAATATCTTCCAAATACACTTTGAACTACATTTGTTCTATCTAAACAATCTATACAATTTGTTCTAAATATTCCATTTTGTATTTTTATAAATGTTATAAAATTTTCTGTATGAAATATTTCATCTATTTTATTCGATGTTATTGATAATACTTTTGAATAATCAAATGTTATATGAGTAAAATTAAAACTGTTTAATCCTTTATTTACACTTTTCATTTTCATTAATTTAGATAAATTCTCATATTTCATTTTTCTACATTCATGATGAAAATCAAACCAAGTATAATCTACTTTATTTGCATTTTCATTATGATTATTATAATTTGTAGTATTATAATATTGAACAACAGTTTGATAATATTCTCCAATTGTTTTTTGATCTTTTTTTTTATCAATTAAATTTATAATACAAACATTATTATAATTTTGAATACATTCATCCATATGTAATTTAAATACTTCTGCATTTGTATTTACATCATCTTTTGGTCTTATTAAAGGATTTAATTGGAAATTTGGTTCTTGAGTAAAAATTATTGGAATACTTCCTCTAATTTGTAAAAAAGATAAAATATGACCAATTCCATTTTGTTCTCTATAAACTAATATTTCTTCTGTTTCTACAAAATTTGCTACATTACCATTTAAATCTGCTCCTCTAAATAAAAATCTCATTCCACTTCTTCTATCATCTTTTCTTCCTATTACAATAAATGATAAATCATCTTCATTATAATTTACTATTCTTGTATCAAAATATCCATTTATTACTGGAAATATAAAATTATTCATTCCTTTGTAATCAAATATTTTTGCTATTGAATAATTCCATGCAAAATGTGATATTGTATATGGAAATATAAATGATGAAGGTATTATATTTTTTTTTATTTGATTTTCATACATTTTAAATGATATTGTTAAATCAAATGAATCACTATAATATAATGGATTTCTTTTTAGGAAATCATCTAACATTTTTATATATTTTTTATCTTCTTCATTTATTTCATTTCCTTGATTTGGAATGTATATAAATTTATTTATTTTAAATACTTTTGAATTTAATATTTTTCCTACAAAAGTTGTTTGTTCTGAACATATTATATATCCAAATCTTATTGCTTCAATATATCCTAAAACACTAAATACTTCATATTTTTTCATTCCTTCATTTGGGAAAAAATTTTCAACGTCTTTAAATAATCTTGTTGTTTTATTATAAGAGATTACTTTTTTATCATTTTGAAAATAATAATTGTCTATACTATTATAAATCCTTATTGGTTTTGGTAAAAGTGTATCTGAGTCTATCATTTAAATTAAATTAATTTAATATTTTTTATTAAACTCAATTTTATTTATTTATATTTAAATAAGTATAAGTAATAAAATTTGAATTATATTTATTTATTTAATATGGAAAACTTTACTTAATATTTTTAAAGGATTATTCATATTATTTATATCAAGTTCTTTTTGTTGTTCCATTTTCCAAGCATTTATTTTTAATATATTTAGAATTTTAATAAAAGAATTTTTTATTTCTTCGATTTTAAAAGAACTTTTTGAGACATTTGATTGATTAATTGGATCTATTATTATCATTTTATCATTTTTATTAAATTCAGTTATTTTAATAAAAGGTATTGGTTCATTTACATTTATTAAATATTCTGAAAAATTAAAAAATGAATACCATTCTATAAAATTATAGAATTGTTTTCCAATTGAACAATCTTTTGAATAATTTTTTAATTTTAAAAATGCAAATACCATTAAAAAAAGAGAATAAGATGATAATCCACCTAAATAACTTTTATTTAATTTTATAATTTTAAAATATCTTTTCATTAATAATACAATTTCTTTTACATTAGGATAATCTAAAATAGATTTTTGAACAAATTGAATAGTTTTATCATAATTATTATTATAAAAATCACTTTCTTTAAAAGAAATGTCAAATTTTAATTTTGATAAATCATCATTATCTAAATAATCTTCAATATAATAATCATTCATTAATTTAGATATATCAAATTGAAGTTTAATTATTGGAACACTTGCAGTAGTAATTGGTTTAATATAATCAAATTCTTTATTATTATGATATAAAATTGAAATTAAATCTGAAACAAAAGTATTTTTATTTTGAGTTGGTTTATATTTAACTAATATATCTATATCACTTCCTTCTATTGATAAATTTGTTGTAAATGAACCAAAATTTATTATTTCTATATCATATGTTTGGATTAAATTGTCTTGAATTATTTTATCAAGTTTTTCTAAATAAATTTGTTTTATTGGATTTAATTTTAAATTATTATTTATTACATTTGTATTATATATTTCTATTTCTAAAGTTAATTGTGAAAAAAAATTTTCTGAAGGA
>JAJJKW010002079.1:0-14776 GCA_023805745.1 Isotricha sp. YL-2021b | reverse complement strand
ATTTAATTTATAAATTGTTTGTTAATCCATTTAATTAAATCATATATATATAAAATAGATATTATTAATGAATTATAGTTTTAAAAGTTTTTTCTTCAAGATTTATATCTAAAGTTATTTTATTATTTTCAACATTGATTTTTTTATTTTAAATTTTCATAATTTTTAATCCAATTTTAATCTTAAAAAATGTGAATTAACTAATTTTCATTGAAAAGAGTTTCCATTGTTTTATTTGTGAGAAGGAGAATTATTGTTAATTTCTATTTTTTTAAAATTAAATTAGATAAAGAATAACAATAATAAAATCAATTAATATATTGTTGATGAAATTATTTTCAATATTAAATTAAATTTTTTTAATGAATATGAAATTTTTTACTGAATTATTTATTAACATAACGAAATTTTTGGAAATTTTTACTTAATTTATCTCAAAATAATATTTAAATAAAAAATTATATACCATCAATATTGTGAAGTTAAAAGTTATTGTAATGAAAACAATTTATAATATTTTCTTTATAAAAAATTCTTTTTAATAATAAAAATTTGTAAAAAATTCATTTTCAGTGAAAAACAATTATTCCATTTTTTGAAAATAAATTTAAATTTGATTATTGATTAAAAAATAAATTGATAATGTCATTCAATAAAAAAACAAAAATTATAGATTTGAAAAATCCAAAAATTAGATGGGGATTAAGGTTTATTAATAAAATATTATTATATAGAGTATTAAATATATAAATGTTATAGTGCGTAAAAAAAATAAATAATATAGACTGTTTTATATATTTTTTATATATTTTTAGGGGGTTTTTTCTAAATAAAACTATATAGTGTGTATATTATTTATAATTTAAAAAAGCAAGTAATGATAATATATATATTATGAATAGTATGTAAAAAATTTTTAAAAAATAAAAGATAGTATGATAAATCATAATTTCAAAGTTTGTAAAGAAAAAATTAAAATTAAAAGTGGGTCAATTTAATTATTTACTAAAGAAAGTAAAACAATTTCAATTGAAATAAAGGGAGTCAATTATATAAATAAATATTTATAGGAAGTTAACGAATAAACTTATAAATATAGGAAGTATTTAATAAAATTTATCAAGAAAGTAAAAATAATTCTAATTCATAGCCTGCAAGAAATTATTAATAATAGAAGATATTAAATTATATTTTAATCTTTTTAGTTAGTTCAATAATATATTAATCATTTATAAGATAGTATAAAGTTAATGACTAGTATTAGTCTGTTTTTTTAATAATAATAATTAATAGGTATTTAATATTTGAATATTTTAGAAAGTATTGAATTAATAACATTTATGTTTTAGAAAGTATAAAATAATATAATTCTAATAGTGGGTAAAGAAATAAATATGAATTAGTCTGTATAATTTATAATTTGATTTGAAAGGCTGTAAATTTTATTTAAATATAGGTGATAAGAAATAATTATTAAAATTTTCAAGGAGTAAATAATAATATTATCAATTATATAGTATGTAATACTTATATATATATATTTTTAGGAAGTATGAATTCTCCTCTTATCATAGTGGGTCAATAAAATATTTTTTATAAAATATAGAGATTAAAAAATTAAATTAATTATTAGGAAGTAAAAATATATGATGAAAATAGGATGTAAAATAATGAATTATTTATAATTATCTATAGGAAGTTAGACAGATTATATCAACATATATAGATTGTAAAAATTAATATTATTTTTAGAGAGTAAATAATAAATTTAAAAAAAAAGGAAATAAGAAAAAATAATTATTTAGATAATAAGAAGAAAGAATAAATCTTATAATGGATATAGAGAGTATATTCTATTTTTTTTAAAGATAGGAAGTTCTATTAATTTCAATTATTGTTACAGGATGTAGAAAAATTATTAATACTCTATAGTATATAAGATAATATTTTTGAAGCAATACATTGTATACTATGTCTTCACAATTTTTATAGGCTGTATTTAATATATTTAATTAAATTAAAGATTAGGGTAAGAAGTTATTGAATAATGGCAGTGGATACGATTTATTTAATTATTTATAAATAGTATATCCTTAATTAATAAGTCATAGGAAGAAAGATAAATAATTAAAAATATACAGAAATTAAAATTATTTAATTAATCAATTTTAGTATGTTAAATCATTTTATAATTTTTAGTTTGTATTTAATTTTTAATGAAAAAGAGAGTAAAAATTTATAAAAAATGAAGTATGTAAGAAATTATTGATTATAATGTTATAGTTTGTAAGAAAAATTATTCGTTGCTCACTTTCAGGATGTAATTATATAATTTATTATAGATATTAAGATAATAATAATAACAAAAAAGATGGTAAAAATTTCAATATATTTTTTATAGAGAGTTTTTTTTTATTCTAATTAATTTAGGAAGAAAAAAAAATTTAATTATATAATTAGAGGGTAAAATAATATTTTATTATAGGAAGTAGAATTATAATTTTTAATTATTATAGGAAGTTATAATATAATAATATCAATATAGAGAGTAAAATTATTAGATTTAGGATTTAAAGCAAGTTAGATTTTTTGAATAAATTGAAGAAAATAAATAATCTATTTTATTCATTTTAGGAAGTAAAATCTTTTTTTAGAATGTATTAGTATGTAAAAATAGATTATAATTAACAATTGAAAGTAACATTCAATCATTAATTAATTTTAGAAAGTAAATTAAAAATAATAATTCAATTAAGAAATTAAGAATACTATTTTAATGGTTTTTATCGAGTAATATATAAAGATTAAAAATAGGAAGTACATACATTTATTAATAAGCAATAGAAAGCAAATAATATTTTTTAATCTTAAAAAAGAGAGTTAATTTTAAACTAAAAATATAAAGAAAATAAGAAGAATAAATAATTGATTTTAGGAAGTAAATTTAAAATAACTCAATTTAGATAATAAGAAAAATTGTTAATTTATCTATAGGATGTTATGAAGATAATTAAAATATTTTAGTCAGTAATTTATTTCTTTATTATTTTTGATTGTGAATTTTATCAAATTAAACATTTTAGTGTGTTAAATAAATATTTAATAATAGTATGTATTTAATATATTTGAAAAAAGGAAGTAATAGATTTAATAGTTTATTTAAGGATGTAAACATTGTTTGGTTATGTTTAAGAATGTTAAGAATATTTTTATTTTAAGCTTGTAATTTAAATTTAAAAAAAGTGCGTAATTTTTGAAAATAAAAAAAGCCTGTATAAAATAAATAATTTTAGAAAGTTATATTATTTTAAACATATTAGTGTGTATTTAATTGAATAATATTTCTAAGGGAGAAAATTATATTTAATCCATTAGCTAGTATTTATTTAATAATATTGAAGAAAGGAGTAAACTTTTAATATATTTTAGACTGGCTCTAAAGTTGCTTTTAAATTATAAATACCTAAAATACCTTTTATACTAAATATCAACTATTAAATATTTATTAAATATTTAAATTTAAAAAAAGACAAATTAAAAATTATTTATTATTTCTAAATTCCTTTCAGATTTCCATTATTCCATGGTTAATAAAATGGACAATTTAGCAAGAACTCTTAAAATATCCAATTATCTTATTACAAAAAAAATATTTATATGTTATTTTAATATATATAATTATTAAATTGTAATTGATTATCTTAATTTAAACAGAGTATTATGTTCAATAATAACATGATACAAACTTTTTAATAATTCTGAAAATTCCTATAATTTGAATTAAATTTTAATTTATTTCTTGATTAAATTGTTATAAAAATGAATTTTTTATATAATTTTGAATTCTTTTTAAATTTAAAATGAATATTTTAACTTATTCCTTAGAATACTCTTTTTCCATTTCTTTTTTTTCATTCTTTTTATTTACATAAAACTCTATAAGATATTTGTATATTTTTTACACAAATAGAATAAATTGAATTGTTTGAGTCAAAGCGGTTAACAATATATTTTTTATAAAACATTCAAAGAATACAATTAATTTATCAAGAATAAACATATTTAAATAATTTGAACCAAATAAATATTGAATGTAAAATATTAAAAAATTTGAATTAAAACAATAAATAAAAAAATTTGCAAATATAATAAAAAAAAATCTTTGAAAAAAATAAGTAACTGTAAGATGGCAGAAGAGGAGGACATAGAATTAACTCGTGAAGAATTAATGAAAGATAAATATTATGGATTAATTCGTCCAGATAATGCAAGAGTGAATGATAAATTAAGAAAAGAAGAAGAAGAAGAAAAAAAGAAGAAAGATGAAGCAGAGAAAAAAAAAAGAAAAATGGAAGAAATGGCAAATAAAAAAAATGCAAAATTAGCAAGAGAAGAAGCAGAACGTTTAAGAAAAAAACAAGAAGCTGAAAGAGAACAATCAACATTTGAAGAATTTGAAAGATCAATTAAAGAAGGAGAAGGAAATTTAAATGAAATATTTTCAACTATATTAAGAAATACTTCTGCTTATGAATTAGCTTTTCCAAATTATAATATGGAAGATGGATGGGATTTTAATTTATTAATGACTATTTTAGAAAAAAATACTTCTCTTCTAACTTTAAGTTTAAGTAGAAAAAATTTACATGACATTGAAGGAATTAGAATTGCTGCAATGATTAAAAAAAATAAAAAATTAAGAAGATTAGAATTAGAAGGTAATTTTCTTGGTCCAAAAAGTGCTTCTGCTTTTGGAGATGCTTTAAAATCTAATAATACTTTAAGATATCTTGATTTAGAAAATAATAATTTAACTAAAATTGAAGGTAATGATAAAGATTTAGATACAAAAGGAATTGAAGATTTATTACAAGGTCTAAAATCTAATACTATGTTAATTTCTTTAAATTTAGCTAATAATAGATTAAATGCTGAAGTTGGAAATAAAATTATTGATTGTTTAAGAACTAATAAAACTATTATTAATTTAGAATTTTTTCAAAATAAAGATTTTAAAGATAGACCAAATGAAAAAAGAGCTGATGATGAAAGTAAATATGAAAGTATTGGATTATCAATTGAACAAATTGGAACTATTAAAGAACATTTAAAAAATAATAATGAAGCTTATGTAAAAATGAGAACTGATGAATGGAAAGAAAGAAAAAGAATGACTAATAATTATCAAGATAATATTGATACACAAATTATTATTGAAGCTAGAAAAACTTTAGAAGAAACTAGAAAAAAAGAAAGAGAAGATATTGAAATGTTATATTTAAATAATTTTAATGAAAATGTTAAAAGAATGGAAGATGAATTTAATAATAGAGTTAATCAATATTTTGCTGAATTAAAAGAAAAAAAAGGCAAAAAAGGAAAAAAGAAAGGAAAAAAGAAAAAGAAATAATTTTTTATTTTCTTAAATTATTTTTAAAAATATAAATATATTTTTTAAATTCAATTAATGGAATTAATAAATTAGATTAATAAATAAATTTATAAAGAAGTGTTTTTTTATTATTATTTATAATTTTAATATCTAAACCTAAAAAAAAAATATTTTTCTATAATTGTTAAAAGGTTATTATCAAATTAACTTAATCTTTTTTTGAAAATTTAAAAATAAGTGAAAAATTTATATTAAAAAAATTAAGAAAAACAAATTTTTAATACAATACTTGTTTTTTAAATAAAAATCTGTAAAAAATTTTTGTATTTTTAAAAACTTTAATTTCTTGAAAAAAATAAAAAATAGCATAAAAATAAAATTAATATTAATAAAACTCCAAAAAAAAAATAAAAAAAAATGAAAAAGAAAAACCCAAAAGATTCAAAATCAAAAAAGCAACCAAAAGCACAAAATACATTTGTACCTCAAAATCAAATAAAAAATATTCATAATCAGAGTCCAATAGAATGTCCCCCAGAAAAAATAAATCAAAATACAACATATATTCCTTTTGCAGAACCATTTGAAATTCCAAAAGAATTTGAAAATAAAACTGAAGAAGAATGGAATAATGAATTATTAAATGAAGAATTATATGAAGATCCAGAACAAAAAGAATTAGAAAATAATTTACCTTTAACTTTTTTAAAAATGAGTAAAAATGATATTCAGTGGTTACGTCCTAATGATTATATTATTAATTATAATATTGATAAAGAAATAAAAAAATTATATCCTAAGAAAAAATATTATACAATGAGAGAAAATATTAAAGAAGTTTATTATGAAAGTTTACAAAAAGAAAATGAAGAAGAAGAAGAAGAAGAAGAACAAGAAAATTTAAATGATATAATGAATGATGATTCAAGAATATTAAAAAAAACAATATATAAAGATTTTTATAAATATTTACAAAATGAGAATTTAATAACAGTGATTAAATTTACAGAAAGAGATGAAACTGAAGAAGAATATAAAAAAAGAGTAGAAGAAACAATAGAAAGAGAAAAAGAAGAATTAAATAAATTTAAGAATCAAAAAGGAAAAGTAAATCCAAAAGGACCAAAACCAGTTATGCCAATTGTTCATAAACCAGAAGATTTTGAAAAAGGAAAAATATTAGATAAAAGTCCAAGTAATATTGATGTAAAATATTTAATTGATAAATATAAAAAAGATCCTAAAATTTCAATTGAAAAAATATTACTTGATTCTTTTTTAAGTTGGGTTAGTTCAATATATCAATTTATATTAGATTTAGAAATTGAAGATTGTTTTGAACAAAAAAATATTTTTTCTAATATTTATCCTCAAAAAAATGGAGTTCCAATATATAATAAAAATGGTCATTATGTTGTTAAATTATATTTTATGGGAAAAGCAAGAAGAATTGATATTGATGATAGAATTCCTTGTGATAAAAATGGAGAATTTATTTTTCCAAGATGTGAAACTTTAAATGAAATTTGGCCTGCAATTTTTACAAAAGCTCTTTTAAAATTAAATGTATATAAAGTTAAACATCCTTTTTATAGTAAATTTGAAGAAAATGTTGATACAAGTTATATTTATGCTTTAACTGGTTATCATAGTGAAATTATTGAAAATTGTGATAATGAAGAAAAAATTGAAAATATTTTAAGTAATAATATTAATGATGATAATTATATTAATAAGAAAAAATATTTACTTTGTTTAAATTATATTAAACCTGAAATTGATGAGAATGAAGAAGATATTTATTATGAAGATTTAATTGATCAATTTAATAAAGAAAAAGAAGATGAAAAAACAAGAGAATATAATGAAAAAATAAAAAAACAACTTGAACAACAAAAATTAAGAAAAATGGAAGAAGATAAAAAAAAACAATTAAAAAAAAGAAATACAATACAAAAGCAAGATTTTGTTTATAAACAATTATCATCAATAACAGATAGTTATTGGAAAACTGATGAAAAGAGAAAAAATAGAAGAATAAGAACAAGTTTTGTTTTAAGAAATCCATTTGTTTTAGATGTTAAATTAAATGTAATATCAAATTATGCTTATTCAGTTAGTGATTTTTTTTCTAATGGAAGATTTAATATGAATAGATTAAAAGTTTTAGATTTTACAGATTTAAAACAAACTTTAAAAGAAAATACAGTAGTTTTTAAACAATTATCTGCTGAAGAAAAAAAAGAATATATTAAACAAAGAAAAGAATTAAAAGCAAAACAATTAGCAATTAGAAATAAAAGAATAGAAGAATTAAAAAATGAAGGAAGGAATTTTTTAATAATAAAAATAAAAAATAATTCAATAGGACAATATAAATTAAATTCAATTTTAGCATATTCTGAAGAAGAAATATTTATGGCAAAAAAATGTATATTAAATAATTGGAAATATCCTCCTCCAATTTTTTTTGATTCAGCATTTAAAAAATATGATGATATTCTTCAAAATGAAAATTCAAAAAATGAAAATACAAAAAAAAAAATAACAGGATTAGATTGGACAAAAAATAATTATCTTCAATTAATTGGAAATGATTTAAATATTTATGAAGGAACAGAAGAAAATCCAATTAAAGATCCAATAGTAAAAACTTCAGGAGGAAATTGGATGAGTCTTTCAGACTTTAAAAGTTTATTTAATACTTTTTTAATTTTACGTAATCCCAAAGTTTTATTTATTGGAGGAAATGTTTCTGTTGATGATACTTGGTATTATTTTAAAGTTGATATTTATGAACCAATTGAAGATTTTTATGTTTTAAAATTAAATTCTGAAAATATTGAAAATAAAGATAAACAATATTCTTGCTTTTTAATATTTGAACCTAATTCAGATAAAACTTTACCAAGTAAAGATAAAATTTATTCTTATATTATTTTTGATATTGTTGATAATGAAAAAAATATTATTGAAAAAGATATTACTTTAAATAAATTTTATTCTACTTATAATATTGAAAATTTAAATGGAAAAAAAGATTATTATATAATATTTAAAGGTGGAATTTATCAATTTGGTTTTTATTTACAATTATTTTCTGAAGGTCATTCTATTGAACATATGACTTATTCTAATTATTTAAAAGATAATTTTAATAATGAAATTGCTTCTTTTAAAATTGAACTTCCTATGATTGAAGCTAATACTTATTATTTAATTTCTAGAATTCATATTCATCCTAATTTAAATGAAGATGGAACTTTAGTTAATGAAAATAATGGACCAATAAAAGTTTTATTTAATGTTAAATATCCTTTAAAATATATTAAATCATATATACAAATTTTTCTCTGTAAAGAAAAAGATTATAACTTTAATAGAGAAGTTTTTATTAATGAAGAAATTGATTTAGATGAAGGAGAATATTTTGCTGTTTTTTCTTTTGATAAATGTAATTATACTTTAAAAGAAGATGAAATTGAAATTGAAGTTATTTATTCTAATTTAAATTATAAAGTTGAGCAAATAGAAAATATTGATTATTGTCAAATATCTGATAAATATATTCCTAATAGACATAATATTATATTTAGAGAAATGATTTATTCATGTGATATTATTTATACTTCATTATATATTACATTAGAAGACCCAAATGCTCCTTTAAATAATAATATTAATGAAATTCCTCAAACTTTACCAACAGAAAACAATGAGAAAAAGGATGAAAAAAAGGAAGAAAAAAAAGAAGAAGAAAAAAAAGAAGAACAAAAAGAAGAGGAAGAAAAAAAAGAAGAAAAAAAATTTGAAGAGAAAAAAGAAGAAGAAAAAGAAATAGAAAGTCCTTTAACAGATAAAATAAAATTAATATTTGAATTATATCAATTAATAGATATAAATGAAGAAACAGGGACATTAATAGAAGGAAAATTTTCATATGGTTTAAAAGGTCATCTTTTAAAAAGATATGAAACATTTAATACATTAATAATTCCTCATTTAACATTAAAAGGAGGTCTTTTAACACCAGAAAAAAATGTAAAAGGAAAAAAAAATGAAAATGAAGTTTCTCAACCACAAATTTATCCTTATTTACTTATTTGTTATATTGATGAATCAGTAGAAATAAAAAATTCAATTGCTAAAAATGAATTAAAATGGAATATTTATATTTTTTCTTCTGATTCAATTTGTTTTTGTAAAGATACAACAAAAGAAGAACATGAAAAAGAATTAAAAGAAAATTGGGAAGTAAATGAACCAGGAAGAGCTTCAAAGGCAAAAAATTCAAGAAAAAGATTTTTATTACAAGAAGAAAGAAAAAATGGAATTGAAATTTCTGAAGAAGATAAAAAATTTTTAAGTACTCAAAGAATAAGAAAAACTACAAATGATGAAGAAAATAATAATAATAATGGAAATGAAAAAACAGAAAAAGGAAAAAAAAATGTTAAACCACAAACAAAAAAAAGTTCTGTTAAAGGTTTAGATAATGCAAATAAAGAAGAAAATGTTAAAAAAGATAGTTTGAAAAAAAATAAAATTTTACCTTTACCAAGTCAACATTGTTCTGATTATATTAAAAATTATTTAGAATATTCTTATATGAATAGAACAATACAAATAAATAATATTGATGATCAATTTGAAAGTAAGAATATTATTTAATTATTTTTAGAAACAATAAATACTGATGAAGTTCAAAATGAAAAAAATCAAAAAATAAATGAAACTTTAGAAGATTTTAATAAAACAAAAACTGAAATGAATCGTACTTTTTATAAAAATACAGAACCAAAAGAAGAAATGTTAAATACTTTTTATAGAACTGATATGGGATTTAGAAGTAAAGAAAGAGAAAGATTTAAAGATTTAATTTCAAATAGAAATAATTTAAAAGATCAATTTCAAACTAAAATAACAGCAGAAAATAATGTAAAAGATATCTTAAAAAATCATATTAATAATAATTATGATATTAATTTTATTGTTTCCACTTATAATGATTCTTGTAATGCTTTAGGAAAAGATAATGAATTATGTGTTCAATTATATGATTTAATTTGTAATAAAAAAGAAGAAGAAATTAAAAATGGATTAAAGAAATTTACTGCAAAAGATAAAAATAATATTATTAAAATTATTGAAGATATTGAAACTAATCAGTGGAATATTGATCCAGAAGTTGTTAATAAATTAAGAGAGTTGATTAAATAAAAAACATGGGATTTGATTTTTTTTATTTTTAAAAATTATTATTTTATAATTTTTATTTAAAATTTTTTTCTTAATAAAAAATATAACTTTTGTAAATAAAGTTTAATATAATTAAAATATTTTTATTTAATAAAATTCAATGAAAAAAAATATTTTTCTTAGTTTTAAATAATTCATAAAAATAATTATTAAAAAAATAATAATTTCTTTGTTATATATAAATAAAGAAATAAAAGTTTTAAATTAAATATAATTTATGAGCTTAAATACCACAAAATCATATTTTTTAAGAAAAAAAAGAGAAAGTAGAACTGATGACTTCAAAATATTATATAATTTAACATTTTCAAATAGAATGTCTTCATTTAAAAGAAATAAAATAACTTCAAGAAAAGATTTCAAAGATGATTTTAGTCAAAATAATTCAACTGAAAAAAATATGAAAATAAGAAAAAAAATAAATTTTGAAAAAAATTCAATTTCTGAATCAAATAAAACAAATTATTCAATAAATAATTATGATAATTCAGATTATAATTATTCAGAGCGGGAAGAAGAAAAAATATATTTTAAAGTTAAAATTCCTTCATATAAAGAATATAAAAATGATAAGAATGAAATTAAATTTAAATGTTATCCAGATTATTATTTTCATTGTAAAAACATCACTGAAGAAACTCAAAAAAAAATTTTTTGTGATTTTGATAATGATGTTGAAACTGATGATGGTCAACTTAAACATGAAAAAAAAAAAGTAATTAGTTTTTTAAGTGATACTTTAGAACTTATAAAAAATGATGAAAATTATTTAAAAAAAAATTTGAGAAAAAAATTAGTTTTTCTTCCAAAGTAAGTAAATTTTTATTTTTCTTTAAATTTTTTTTCGGGTTTTGGTAAATTAGTTTTTTTCAGTTTGATTTATAATTAAAATGTTTAAATTTATAAATTATAAAAAGAGATATTATTGTTTTTTTTTTGCTTTTTTATTTGATTTTTATTTTTTTAGTTTCGAGAAACATATTTTAGAAATATTTAAAAACATTAATTAATTAAATAATTAACAGATATTTAAAAATGTTATTTTTTTTCAAAAAAACCTCATAAAGAGAAATGTATTTAATTAGATATTAATATTTAATATATAAAATTTATTCTTTATCTAAATTTTTTTCTGTAAATTTAACAATTGAATGAAGAGAAGTAAAATCAATTTTAAAATATCTACAAAATAAATAAAAAATTATAATTTGAGTAATTTTTGGTTTAACATTAGAAAATTTAATAGCTTGTCTTTTATATTTTATAATTGTATCACAAGGTAAAGGTAATTCAAAATTTTTACTTTTATTTTCTTTATAATAATTTATTTCTTCTTTTAAAAAATTTGTTATTTCCTCTTTTTTTCTTAATTTTTTTAATATAAATTTTTCACTTATTTTTAAATTTATTTTTTTTACTTTTCTTTTCTCTTTGTTTTTTAAAATAAATTTATCTTTTAATTCATTAATATTTCTTTCTGAATAATTTATATTTAAATCTTTAAAAATACCTTTAGAATATATTTCACATAATTTTTCCTTATATTCTTTTTTACAATTTTTCTTATTATCAATTTTTAAATAAATTACTTCATTATTTATTTCTTTTTCAATTATTTCACTCAAATTTTTAATTATATCATTTAAACTTGGTAAATTATTATAAATTAAACATAAAAAATCATTTTTACTTTCTTCTTTATAAATATTAAATATTTCATTTAATTCCTTTATTTTAAACATATCTTTATTTTTAATTAATAAACTTATATAAGGAAGATCATTTATGCCATAAAATATTTTCAAAGAATAAATAATAATACCAATACAAATTTGTTCTAAAATATATTTATTTTTTAAAAAAGAAATATATTTATCTTTTAATTTTCTTAATACTTTTTTACAGAAAACTAAAAATTCAAAAGTTAATTTTAGCAATTTTAAAATAATATATTCTAAAATTTTGTCTCCTTTTTCAATAAATAATTCATAATTGTTTTTATCATATTGATTAATTAATTTAATATATTTTCCATAATTTGAATATTTAAAAAAAATTAAATCATTTAAACTTAATTGAGAAATATAATTAAAATTTCTAACTTTAACTAATAAATCACTATTTAATAAAGGAAAATTAATTTTTAAACAATCATTAAAAGATTGATATAATAAAAATAAAAAATAATCAGAATTTAAAGTCGTTTTTTGTTTATCAAAAGAAAAAGAAATGGTAGTTTGATAATTTAAAGATTGATTAATGAATATTTTATGAATTAGTTCTTCAAAAGAAAAATCGGCATTTATATTTAAAATATTACAAACTTTAATAAGTTGAATATATGAAAGAGTAGATTTAATAGAATTTAAATCTAAATTATATTCTTTACTTTTATTTTTTATATATTCATTTTCTTTAATAAATTTAATTACTGCTTCATATTCTTCATTAAATTGTCTTATTAATTCTTTATTTGGAATTTTCTTTTTTTTATAAAAATTAATTATATTTTTTCCTTTTAATTTTTTATTTTCTAAAATATTATAAATAGTTTTTTTTTTTTTTTTAATTTTTTCATTATTTTCTACTTCATCAATAGTATTTTGTCTTGATCTAATAATAATATTTCTTTTTTTTCCATTTCCATAAATGTTTTGAATATCATATTCTTTCGAAATATAATTTAACCAAATTTTTTTTGAATTTTCAATAAATTCTTTATTAATTTCTTTGAAATATTCTTTACTTAAAGAAATAAAAAGATTTTGATAAATTTTTTGTGAATCAAGTAAAATTTCATTTAAACTTTTTTTAATTTTAATAATTGTATTTTTAGAACTTTTTCTAGAAAAAGTAGAAGAATAATTATCATTTGAATTATTTTTAATGGTTTTAAAATTAGTATCTTCATCAAAAGAACTTTCATGAGAAATATTTTCTAATTCATCAGAAGAATTATTATGAAGAATATTTTTAGATTTTAATTTTGTTAATTTATTTAAATTTTCATGTTCTAATTCAACAAAACATCTTATTTCACTTATACAACCACATTGAGAACAAGAATAAAATCCTGATTCATCTTCTCTATAATTAGTACTTAAACATATTTGACATGGTTTATTTAAATGAATAGTATTCATTAATATATTTATTTTTTTAATACTTATAATTTAATTTATATTAATTTATCTAATTTATCTTTTTTAGAGGTTAACTGAAAATAATTAGAAGAACTAATTTTAAAATAATAAAATAATCAATAAACAATTTAGAAAATCCATTTTACAAAAATAAAAACTAAAAATATAATTTTAAGTAATATTTTAAATTTAATTTTAATAAAAGAAATTGAGAAAAGAAATTTATTTAATTATTAAGGTTAAATTTTTTAGATAAAAAAGATGAAATTATTAATTATTAATCGAAAAGCATCTCATTAAAATTTTCTTTAGTATATTGTTCATCTTCATCACTTAAAAACGGTTCAATATTATTAATTTTATTTTTATCTTCATTAATTTCAATAATTTGTGAATCTTCAAAATTTTTTTCTTCATAATTTTGATCTTTTTTATTACTTTCAATTTTAAAAACAATGAATTTTTTCTTGAAATTAATATTTGTAATTTCTTCAGAATTAATCTTAATTTCTTCAAATTTTTGATTAGCATCTTTTAAAAAGAAAAAATTATTTTCAATATTTATTAATATTAAATGTCCTAACTTTTTAAGTTTAAAAACAAACAAGTAATTTTTTTTTGGATATGGAATTCTAATTATAATATGATAAGAACCAATTAATTTTAAAAATTTTATTTTAAAATAATTTACTATAGGGTCAATATAGTTAATAAGTTCTTTTTTAAAATTAATTTTCTTATTATCTTTTAATAATTGTCTTGTGTCTTCAATTACGTCATTATTATGTTTAACTGAATCAGATAATTTAAAATTGACATCTATACTTTCTACTTCAACTTCACTTTCTGTCGCTACTACATCTTGCACACTGTCATTTTTGCAAGATATTATCAGTAACAAAACACATGAAGTTAAAACTATTGCCTTTATATTATTAATCTTTCTCATCTTATATAATACAACTAGTTAAAGCCATATATT
>JAJJKW010000618.1:0-14786 GCA_023805745.1 Isotricha sp. YL-2021b | reverse complement strand
TCATAAAATTATCCTTAAATATTTAATCAAAATAAGACATTTTTTTCTTTTTTCTTAATTTATCTTTTTTATTTTATCATTAACCATTTGAATAAATAAGACATAAATAATTTATAAATTTATTTAATTTCTATTTTTTTTCATTTTTATTATTTTTTTAAAAATAAAAGAAATAAAAGTAATATATAATATAATGAACGATTTAAGAAATAAAATAAAAATCTTATATGCTATTTTTTTGAGGTAAATCAATATAAAAATAATAAAAAAAGATTATGAGAAAATCATTTTACTTGAAGAATATAATATAATAAATTTTATTTTATCCTTTAAAAAAAATAATATTTTATTTTGATTGATGAAATAAAAATTTTATGTGAAAAATATATTTAATTTGAAATTAAATTAAAAATTTATATTTTATTAATAATATAATTTGTTTTTTCTAAATTGAAATTAAAAATTAAAAATAGATAAAATTAGAATATATTTAATTTGAAGAATCTATTTTATCTTATTTTAATTTAATTAATAACTTTTTTATTAATAATAATATTTATTTATTTTTTGTATTTCAAAATTATTTTTATTATTTTTTCCTCGATTAAAATTTAATCCAGTTAAATTACCATATAATTGAAAAATTTTAGGAAATTTAATTGTTACTTTTGTTTTTCCATTATGTGAAATATAACTAAATTTTTTTTCTTCATTAAAATTATCTATTTCAGTTTTTAATTTTTTTTCTTTCTTCTTTTCATTATTATTTCCAAAATTACCTAAATAAAACATTGAAATTTTATGAATTGGATTATTTTTTGATTTATTTTTTTCATTTTCTTCTCCATATATTTCTTTCTCATTTATTTTTTTATAATTTGTTAAATAATTCTTAAATTTAAAATCTGTATTTATATTAAAATTATATTTATCATTTTTTTGTTTAATATATGTTTGATAAATTTGACTATTTGTTAAAATCAAATTATTTTTATTTGGACTTAAATTCATAGTATTATAAATTTTTAATTTTTTATCATTGTTTAAAATTTTTTTATTATTTAATTTTAAATTTTGATTAGTAATATTTTTTCCAAATGAATAATTTTGTAATTTAATATTTGGAAAATTTAGATTTCTTGTATTATTAAAAGTATTCGTTAATTTCAAATCAATTCTTTCTGATTGAGGTGAAATATAATTTTCTTCTTTAAAAGTATTTACTCCTTTTTCTTCTTCATATTTATTATAATTATTATACTTTATTTTATTAAGATTATTCAAATTATTTTTTTTCTCTTTTGTTTTTTTATTTTTATTATTATTTATTTTGTCTATGAAATTCTCATTATAACTGAAATTAAAATTCTCATTTTCTTGAGTAAAAATATTATTTCTATTTTTTATTTCTAATTCAACTTTATGAATAATTGTACTATTAGAAATTTGATTATCTAAATAATCTTCATAATATTTATGTTTAAAAACATTATCTCCATTTAACCTTTTTAAAGGATCAATTCTCAATAATTTTTTCATAAAATCAATACCATCTTTACTCATTTTTCCAAGATATCTTTTATCTAAACTTTCAATTTTATCAACAAACAATAAATCTTTACCTTCAAAAATAGGATTTTCATAGAACATTTCTATAAATTTATTAGGTAAATTTCCCATAATTTTAATAATACAATTTAATTGATCATATTCATCATCACCAGGAAAAATAGGATTTCCATCAATTAATTCTCCCATAATACAACCAATAGCCCAATAATCAACTTCAGGACCATAAATTCCTCCTGATAATAATAATTCTGGTGCTCTATACCAACGAGTTGCTACATAATCTGTCATTTGAGATATATTATTTAATTCTGAATTTAATTGTATTTTCCTTGCAAAACCAAAATCACATAATTTTAATTTTAAATCAGGATTTATTAATAAATTTTCTGGCTTTATATCTCTATGTATTATATTTTTTGAATGAAGGTATTTTATCGCTTTTATTAATTGATATATTAAATATTTTATTTTTGATTGTGGAATTCCGTTTGGAGTTTCTTCAAGAAGTTCTAATAAATTTTTTTCTACATATTCAAATACTAAATATAAATTTTTTTTATGAATAAATGATTCTTTAAATTCTACTATATTTTCATGCTTTATTTGTCTTAACATTTGAAGTTCTCTTTTCATTGTTTTTATTACTATTTCATCATCTGTTTCTTTAAACTTTTTTATAGCAACAAATTCATTAGTTATTTTATTTTTACATTTATAAACTATACCATATGCTCCTTCTCCTACTATTCCTAATACTTCATATTTTTTTTGCATTTTTTTTATTAATTAAAATTTATTTTAATATTTTTCCAATTTTAAAAGTAACAAAAATAAATATAATTATAATCGTTATAATTATATATTTATAATTAAAAAATTTATTTAATTTTAACTTTTTTTTTCGTTTTCATGTCTTGAAGATGGAAATGATTTATCAATATAGTAATTAGAATTATAACTATTATTTAGTTTATTTTTATTAATAATTTTTAATTGTTTTGCTTTTATTATTTTTGATGCAGAATTTTGATTATTAAAATTTTGAGAAGTTGAATTATCATTTCTTTTTAAATATTTATTTATATTTATTGATTCTCTATTTGTTAAATTTCCATTTTGTGAAATTTTTAAAGGATTATTTTTAATAATTCTTAAACAAGAATTATTATGCTTATTATTTGTTTTATTTGAATTTTTGTAATTGTTAATTCCCAATTTATTATTTGAATTATTATTAGATCTTCCTTTACTAATGTTTTTATAAGAAAGATAACGAGATAATAAATTGATTTTTTTTTGTTCCAACATCATATTACTTGAATTACTTCTATTCAAATTTACAGAATTTTGGTTTTTATTTGAATAATATCCTCTCATACTTAAATCATCAATATTTTTATTTTTCATAAATAATTCATGTATATGTTTATTTTTACAATTTGAAGGTTTTGAACTTTTCAAATTCAAAATTTTATAATCATTTATTCCTTTAATTTCATTTATATTCTTTTTACAAAGAAAAAAAGAATTTTTTGAAATTTGACCAATTTCATTTTTTGAATTTTTATTATTATTTTTCAAACCAATTGAAATATTATTATTATTTTTACTATTAGTTAGAAAAGAAGAATTTCCATTATTATAAATATTTATATTACTAAAATCAATATTGGAAAATAAATTTAAATCTTTTTGAGTTTCTTCAAGTTTTTTTTCTAAATTTTTATATTTTTCATTAATATTATTTATTTCTTTTTTTTTTTCATTGATTTGTTTTTCAAATTTTTCTATTATTTGTTTTAAATTTGTATTCTCTTGTCTAATTATAATTATTTCATTATCTTTTCTATCATTTTCCAAAAATTTTCCATCTTCATATTTAAATTTAGTTTTCATTTCTTCAAATTCTTCTTCCATTTCCATATATTCTTCTATTTTATATTCTAAACTGTCTCTATGAATTTCATATTGGAAATTCTTTTTAAGTAATTTTCTTTCATTATTTTCATATTTTCTTAAAAGTTGTTCATATTGACTAATTTCTGAATTATTTGGAATAAAACTTTTTATCTTTTGCTTTTTAAATTTTTGAAGAAGAATTTGAATTGCCTGATAAATATATTCAATTATTTGAAAAACTGTTGTTGTTCTTATATTTTCTTCATATTCATCTTCATCTATTTCAATTTTTTTATTTTTTATCTCACTAGTTAATTCATAAAAAAGAGTATATAATTTTTCTTTTATTTTCAGTTCTTTTATTTCATATTTATGATTTAATTCTTCTAAATTTGAATTTGTCATTTTATTTTTTATTCAATATTATTAATTAATATATCATCAATAAAATAAATTGAAAATATTAATTTTATTTAATTATTGATTTATCAAAAAATCTCAATCTAAATAATTTATTATTAATAATCCTTCTTTTTTTTTATATAATATTAGTTTCATAAAAATAAATAATTTTAATCCAGATTATTTTTTTATTTTTTATATTTTTGTTGATAAAATGTCGTTTCCGATTTTAAAAAATAAAACAATATATTTAAATTTAAAATAAAAAATGTTTTAACCAAAAAAAAATCCAAATATATACCAAACCCATAAAATACAAAAAATTTAATTAACATTTTCATTGTATAAATTATTCTTTTTTAGAACTTTTACTATTTTGATTATTAAGTGATCTTAATCTTAATAATCCCCCTCTTTCACTATTAGGATTATACATATCTTGTTCATATTCATCCATTGAAATTTTTTTTCTTTCTTCTTTTTTATTTTCAATATTATCTTGTTTATTTTCATTATTATTATTTTCTAAATCATTTTGATTATCTTCAATATCTTTTTTTAAAATATATTTCTCAATAAAAATGTCAAGAGGAATTAATTTAATCATAAAACTAACAATAAAAGTAATAGCAGAAAATCCAAAAGTGATTCCCCATTGTCCTCCTGTTAATCCATTTTCAGCACAATGAAAAAAATTATTTCCTAAAGAAACTAAAACAATTTGGAAAGCCATTTCTAGTAGAGTAATTAAAGGAAATAAAATACTTTTAAAAATTCTAATAAAAATATTAAAACTATCATCAATAACTCTACAATTAATTTGATTAAATAAAGTATAAAAAACAAAAATATTAAAAATAAGTGTCATATGAACAGTACCTCCATTAGCATTATAAAATTCTTTAAAGGCAACACTTAAATTTTGTCTTTTACCATATTTTCCACACATTTCTTCATTAGCTCCAATAACTAATTTTGTTTTACTATTCCATTTAATTTCAGTTCCATATAAAATATAATTTATATTTGTTGCTCCTCCTGGTAATGAAGTATAACATCTTTTTAAAACACTTGCTTCTGCTAATCTAATACAATCATTTTCTTTTATAAATTTTGGTGCATATAAAAATAAAAGAAGAAGTAATATAAATTCTATTATTGATTGTATTATTATGTGTTTCCACATTTTTCCATTTATTATACTCTCTTTTCTTTTTGTTGGTTCTCTTTGAAGTAATTGTTCATAAGGAGGTTCTGTTGCTAAAGATAAAGAACCTAAAGAATCCATAATTAAATTAACCCAAAGCATCTGAATTGGAGTTAAAGGGGTTTCATTTCCAATACAAGCACAAATAAAAACTAAAACACAAGCACAGAAATTAACAGTTAATTGAAATTGAAGAAATTTTCTAATATTATCATAAATATTTCTTCCATAAATAATAGCAACAACAATAGAAGAGAAATTATTATCTAAAATAATAATATCAGAAGCCTCTTTTGCAATATCAGTACCTGCAAACATAGCAAAACCAACATCACTTTTACTTAAAGCAGGAGCATCATTAGTTCCATCTCCAGTAACAGCAACAACTTTATCTAAAGATTTTAATCCAAGAACTAAAGCATATTTATGTATTGGTTGACTTCGAGCCATTACTCTTAAATTTTTTATTAATTTTTTAAAATTATCCATATTTTTTATTATATCTTTTTTAACTTCTTTTTGCTTTGTATTTGTCCTTTCTGCATATTGTTTTGCTTCTGCTTCTGTTTTTGGACATTTACATTCATTTGTTTCTTCTTGACATACTTCACATATTAATCCTCCTACTGCATTATAAAAAGAATTTCCTGTTAATGCTTTTGGCATGTTTTGTAATAATATATTTATATGTTCTTCTTTTTTATTTGGATTATTTATTTGATCTGGTTCTTCTTCTATATCACATCCTTTTAAATTCTTTAAATCTACATCATCTCCTAATATATTACAATCTTTTGCAATTGCTGTTGCTGTTACTATATTATCTCCTGTTACCATTATTACTTTTACTTTAGCTTCATGACATTTTAATACTGCTTCTTTTACTCCATCTCTTAATGAATCTTTTATTCCAAATACTCCTATAAATATCATATCTTTTTGATCTATTAATTTATTATCAGAATCTAATTTTTCACAATTATTAAATTCTTCTTCACTTATATCTTTATAACATATATATAATGAACGCAATTTATCTTTATTAAATTCATCTATTATTCCTGTTATATATGTTAAATTCTCATCTCTTAAAGGTTCTACTTTTCCACTATTTGGATCTAAATAATATTTACAATATATTATTGAATTTTCGGCTCCTCCTTTTGAAAAAAGACGATAACCTTTTGGAAATGATTCATGTTTTACAAAAGTACTCATTCTTTTTCTTTGAGAATCAAAAGGAAATTGATAAAAATTTTCTGTTTTACTTAAATATTTTTCTCTTTCTACACTAATTGGTGATTTAAATCTATATAAAAAATCAATAAAAGCTTTATCTGTTTTATTTTTAGTTTCACATATTTCAATATCACCGTTAATATTAGGTTTATCTAAAGTTTTAATAGTTCCTTCAACATTTAAAGCAATAGATTCTTTTAAAATATTCCAATAATCATTATTTTTAAATAAATTACTATGATCTTCTCTAATTTGAATAATTTCATCAGAAATTCCTTTATTTAAACTTCCAACATTAGTAATATCAATATTTTGTTTTAATTCAAATTTTAAATTAGGAGCTCCAGTTAAAATTTGATAAACACTCATTTCATTTTTAGTTAAAGTTCCAGTTTTATCAGTACAAATATAATTTGCGCCTCCCATAGTTTCACAAGCATGCATTTTTCTAACTAAATTATTTTGATCCATCATTTTTTTAATTGAAAAAGCTAAACTTAAAGTAACTGCTAAAGGTAATCCTTCAGGAATAGCAACAACAATAATAGAAACACATAAAATAATAATATCTAATATTTTTTTAGCAATTAAAGTATTAGGATTAATTAAATTAGAATTGATTTTACTTCCAATTTTATTATTATTTTTAATTTCATTAGGATTATTTAAAGCATAACCAGTGACTAAACTTTCTAAATGTGAATTATCTTTATATAATTCTTTATCAATAGAAAAAGAAATACCAAATCTAATAAATAATGCAATTAAAGTAACAATTCCAGCAATTAAGCCAAAATAACCAATCATTTTTGCAATATTATCTAATTTTTCTTCAAGAGGAGTTTTACTTTTTTCTTTTGCATTATCAACAGTTCTTCTTATAATACCTTTTTGACTATGTTCTCCAACAGCAATTACAATTCCTTTTCCAGAGCCTTCAATACAATAAGTTCCACTTAAAATTAATGGAGAAGGTACTTTTTTTTCTCCTTTATTTTTTATTTCAATACATCTCTCATATGATTCTTTTTTCATTGCATCACTTTCACCTGTTAATGCACTTTCATCCATTTTAATTCCATTTCCATCTATTAATAATATATCTGCTGCCATTATATCACCATAATTTATCATTATTAAATCACCAACTAATATATCATCACTTATATGATCTTCAGGAATACCATTTCTAATTAATTTATATTTTGTTCCTTTTTCTTGAAATTCATTTAATTCATGAAATTTATTTTCTTTTTTCCAATTTGTAATACTTCCAACAAGAACTACAATTGTAACTGCAATTATAATACTAACACCATCAATCCAATCTTTACTTTTATCATCTGATAATGTACATCCTAAAACTATTTGAACTAATGCTGCTATAATTAATATTCTTATCATCATATCATCAAATGCTTCTAAAACATAAGAACAAAATGGAGGAATTGGTTCTGTAAATATTTTATTTGATCCTAATTCTTCTTCTCTAAATTCTAATGATATTATTCCATTATGAATATCTGTTTTTAATCTTTCCATTATTCCTAATGGACCTTTTTGAGACTCTATATATTTTAAATCAGAATAATCTGATGTTCGCTCTTTATAAAATTTCATTAAATTTTCTAAATCGTTTATTGTTATTGAAAAATGATTATTTGATTGTATTGTTTCTACACCTATTTCATTTGTTGACATTATTTTTTTTTTCTTATTTAAATTGTTATCATTAATAATTTATTTTTATTCATTAAAAAAAGTGTATTTTTATTGAAAAAAAATTAATATTTAACAATATTATACAATAATTATTTAATTAATATTTTAAAAATTTTTTTGTCTCATCTTTCATCATATTTAAATGAGAACTATTGAATAAAAGAAAACATTTTGGACTTCTTGAAGGTGTTTTATTATAATTAAAACTTTGAGAACCATTTTTTTTATTAAAAGTGTCCTGTCTTTTATATGATTTATTTAATAAAAATCCCTTTTTCAAATTAATTTGACAATGTTTTGTTATAAAATTATTTTTTTTTAATTTGTTCTTAAAAAAATAAGAATTATTATGCCTAAAATAATCATTATTTAATTTTTCATTATCATAAAAGTCGTTTAAACTAGAATTATTATTATTTTCTTCTTGATGATTGAAATTTTTTTTTGTTTTTTTTATATCTTGACTAAAATTCCTTGATTCAAGATTTTTAAAACTGTTATTATTTTTATTTATAATATTTGAATTATATTTTTTATAATTAAGTATATTTTGCATTGATTTATTTTGTTTTTTTGAAGAATAAAAATAATCTTCTTCTTTATGATTTCTTTCTATATTCAAATTAATTGGTATTTTATTTTTCTCAGTTTCAATATATTTTTGGAAATTTTTTGAATAAAAATCATATAATTCATTTAAAATATAGAAAGCAATTTTTTCATTTCTATTTATTAAATGTTGAATTAATTCTTCATAATTTTTAAATTTTGAATATAATTTACTTTTAATATTAATTGATTTAAAGAATTTCCTTAAATTCATTTGAGATTGAGAAATTAAATTAGGTTTTTTTATTATTCCTCTTATTGAATAATAATCTTTTGATGTATTATATTTATTTAATATTTCACAATATAATGTTCCATTATAACATAAATCTAATATTGAATTGAAAGAAAAAGTTCTTGGAATTAATTTTAATGAAATTAACCATTTTTGAATTAGATTTTCTTTTTCATTAAATAAAAATTTTTTAGTTTTTTTTATAATTTTAACTGGACTGTTATTTATCTCTTTTGGTTGAAAAATAGATTCATTGTTTAATTTAATATTTTTATTCACTTTGTTAGAATATTTTTTATATTCATTAGATTGAGTAGAAATCGACAAAAGAGGTTTTGATGGTAAATAAAAACTATAAATAGGATATAAATTACTATTTAAACTAATTTTATTAAATATATTTTTTTTTATAATTCCAATAGCTAAATTTATTTCTCCTTGATTTATTTTATATTTCCTCGGATGAATATTATTTAATTTCATGTTTGTAGTAGTTTTGTTTAATTCTTTTGTAATTGATGGAGAAATTGAAATAGAAATATTATGAGTTGGAGAAAGACTTGGATTAATAAATTTTTGATAATATTTATTTCTCTCAACTCTATGAGAAGGGAAAATATTATGAAATAAAACATCTTTTTTTGTCTCAAATTTCATTTTATTAGAATAACTTGTGATTGATGGTTCTTCTTTTTTTGAATTATTTTTATATGAAAAATGATTATTGAATAAATTCTTTTTGTTTTCTTGTTCAAAATAATTGTATTTTCTTTTATCAAAAGATTTGTGACTTATTCCTTTATTTTTTTTATTATTATTTAATAAATGAATATTTATATTTGAAACTTTATTTTGAGTTTTTATTGAATTACTTTTTTTATTTAATAACTTTTCATCAGTTTTATCATTAATATCTTGGAAAACATTCATATCATTTTCATCTAAAGATTTATTTTCTTTAATATGTTTATTTTGATAATAATTATAAGTAGTATCTACACCATATTTTTCATAAATTTCTTTTAAAAATTCAATAAATTCAATTAATAAATCCTTATTTTGAAAAATTAATTTAATTTTATTAGAAAAGTATAATGCTTTTTCTTTTATTTCTAAATTAAAATATTGTCCTTTATTTAATTCAAGAAGTGAAATAATTATTAAATTTATTTTTTCGTATTTGGTTAAATTTTCATTAATTTTTAATTCTTTTAGACCAAAATATCTTAAAAAATTAGTCATTATTTCAATAAAAACAATTCCATTAGCAATAATATCATCATCTAATATTGAATTAAGTAAAAGACAATGAGGTTCTCTTATTGTATTAATCCAATCAACTAAAATTTGTTCATTATTTAAATATGGAATTGAATATTTGTTATAAGAAGAAATTGTATCAGTATTAGTCAAAGATGATTTAAATTTATTTTCTTCAATTGAAGATTCAGACATTTTTTTTAAATTTTCTGAAATATTTCATTTTAAATTTTATTTGATTTTTTATTTTAGAATATTTTTTTATTAAAATATTAAATTTAATTTTAAAAATGAAAAAAAAATTATTCATTGAATAATAAAAAAAATGATTGATAATGAAACAGAAATTCTTAATAATTTTTATGATTTATTAAATAAAGAATGTGAAAAACAAAAAATAACTATTCAAGAATTTTTTGAAGGAGGAATAGATTCAAGTAGTAGTTATCAAGATAAAATTCGATTACCTCTTTTTAGTAGAGGATTAACTAAATTAGGTTATGAAGGAGATGAAATATCAATAATAATGAATAAATTTCAAAATCAATTTAAAAAAAATTATATTGATTTAGAACCAATAGAAAGAAATTGTGAAGCAGCGAAAAAAAAAAAAAAAGTTCAAAAAAATTTATTTACAAATAATCCAGAAGTTTCTCTTAAAAATATGTTAGTTAAAAAACAAAATAATGAAGAAGAAAATAATAATAATTTCACTGATGAAAAACAAATAGAAAAAAAAAATCAATTTAGTTTTAGAGCTTTAGGTCCAAATGCTTATATTGAATTAATTAATGAAAAAATAGAATCAGAAATAATAAGAATAAGACATGAAATGGAAAATGATAAAGAATATAAATTAAAAGATATTTATTTTCAATTTTATTCTAAATTAAAAGATGGACAATTATTTAATATTGTTCAAAATAAATTTTTTTTAAAAGATAAAACTTTAATAGGTTATATAAGTAAAAGTGATTTTTCTGAAATTTTAGATGAAATAATATTATTAAAGAATAATGAATTAGATATTTTATTTGAAAGTTTACCAACTGCAAAAGGTGGTTTATATGGTTATAGACCTTTTTTAGAAAAAATTCAAGAAAATAATGAAAATGAACTTATAAAATTAAGAAAAGAATATAATATTCTTTATAATAATTATATTATTTTATTTAGAAAAATTATTAAAGATAGAAATTTAGATTTAAGAAATATGTGGGTAAATGCTTTTGGAGGAGAATTAATTTGTCAAAAAAATAATTTTTATATGTTATTTCAAAAAAATCAAATTGGGAATTTCCATCCTTTAGAAAGTGAATATATATTTTCTTTAATTAGTCCTGATTATAATAGTTTAAACTTTAGAGAATTTTGTGATGTTATCAATAGAAATGCAAAAGAAATTGAACATTTACAATTGAAAGATATAAATCAGAATCAAGACTTTTATAAAGTTGAAGTTGAAAATCCAAATCAAAAAATTTCTACTTTATTATATAAAACATCTAATAATAATATAGAAAGTCAAAGAAAAATGAAAGAAGAAGAAAATGAAAAAAAAGGTAAAGAAATTTTAAAAGAAGTTAACACCGATTTAGAGAATATAATAAATCAAAAAGAAGAAAATACAAAAACTGAAAGAAATAATCAAATAAATGAAAATAATGAAAGTAATGAAAATAAAGAAACTTTAAATTCAAATATTGAAAATCAAAGTATAAAAGTACAAAAATATTCTGATAATTTAATAAATCTTTCCGAAAGAAATAAAAAACCTAAAATTAGGTTTTTAAATTCATCCATAAGAAATAATTTATATTATGATCAAATTCAATATGCTGAAAATAATAAAAAAAGAGAAACAATAGTTTCAAATAGAATTGATGATTCAAATGAAAATGTTGAAAATATTTTAGAAAAACATGAAAGATATATAGTATTAACATTATATAAAAAATTGAATGAAGAATTTATAAATATGGGAAATGAACCTACAATTAATTTTACAATTAGAGATTCAAATAAAACAAATCAATTAAAAATAAGTGATTTTGTTTCAGTTCTTTCTGCTTTGAAATGTCATGTAAATATTGAACAATTACAAATTTTATTAAATTCACTTAATGATAAAGACCCTTCTTTAACATTTTATTCTTATAGAGAATTTATAAATAATGTATATAATTTTAAATATATTGAAGAAGGAAGAATTGATGAAATTTATTATACTGCTCAAATAAATTTTAATAATTATATTGTAGATTTTAAAAAATTTATTTTAATAAATAAGTTTAATGTCAATGCCTTATTTACTGCAATTTGCCATGATAAGGATTATATGTCATTTAATGATTTTATTATTTTATGTGAATCTATAAATTATAAATTATCTCAAGGAAATGAATATAAACATATTTTTAATATATTATCTAAAGATAAAAGAAAAACAAAAATATTTAAAACGGATTTTTATTATTTTATTGAAAGTAAAAAATTATCTGAAGAAGAATTTTTATCTCAAGGAAAAGTTCAAAAAATACCTAAAGAACAATTATTAATTGAATTTGAGAAAATGATTCCAATTTATGGAGAAAATAGTTCAGCTTATTATAAAACAACTTTTAAATCTTTTGAATCATTATTTAAAGAAATGAATATTCAATGTAATAAATATAAAACCAATTTTACTAAATTATTTGGAGAAAATTGCGAAATTGAAAGTAATGGTTCAATTCTAAAAGAAATATTTTTCAAAGTTTGTTTTAGTATTGAAATTAGCAATTCACAAAAAATAAATGAGTTAACTATTTATTTAGAAGATGATGATGATAGGGATAAGTTTAAACTGACCCAATTTATTGCAATTTTTTATTTATTTTATCCTCCAAATGTTAATAAAAAGAAATTAAATAATAATTAATACAATAAGATTCATAAATGTGTGGATTGAAATAAATATAAAAAATATTTCCAATATATTTCGATTTTTTCATATATTTTTTTTTGAAAATTATATTTACAGTTTTTAAGCTATTATTTATTCTATAGTAGATTGTTTATTTTTTTCTAATAATTTTTTTTAATAAATTAATTAATATAAATAAAGTATTTTTTGAATTTATTCATATTATATAATAATTATTAATTTTATTAAATAATAAAAGTTAAAATTTATCCAAATAATAAATCCTTTAAAATATTTTTATCTTTTTATATTCTTATAAATTTATATTATCAATTAAATAAATTTTAAGATTATAATTAAAGAAAAAAAATTGATTTTAATGAAAAAAAAGTATAATTTTATTGCTTGATTTAAAATTTACTCAATCTTTAAATTAAATCTTTTAGTGTTATAAATTACGAATAATATAACTTAATAATATTTGAAAAATTTTTTTCTAATTAACATAAAAAATGGATTTTATTTAAATTAATTTTTTTCAAATTCAAAAATTCTTAAATTAAATTTAATAAATAAATAATTTATTGATAACTAACTATTTCCTATATAGAACTAATAATTATAAATTTGTTTATTTTTTTCCATGAAATCTAATTTCAAATCTAATTTCATTAATTATATTAATCAATATGTTAATTTATTAACTTATATAAAAGTAAAATATTAATAATAAAAGGTATTTCCCAAATTTTAAAAAAAAAATAATAAAAATGGAAGACCGTCCAAAAATAATAGCAATGATGATAACATCTTTTGATGGAAAAGCAAAAGGAAAATATTTATTTAATAAAGGAAGTCCAAAAATAGGATTAATAGATTTTTTTAAAGAATTTGAGAAAGTACCTCATGAAGGTGATATATATGGAAGTAAAACAATAAAAGAAGCTTATGCTCCTGGAAAAATAGATTTATCAAAATATAAAAATTTAGAAATAATTCCAAAAGAAGATTTTATAAGTCCAAAAAAATTAGATTATTTTGTTTTTACTTTTGATAGAAAAGGAGATATAAATTGGAAAAATTGTAATTTTGATTCTATTGAATGGATGAATTGTCCTGATGAAATTGGTAAAATTCCTTCTCATGCAGTTGAAATTTTATTAGAAAATGTTAGTAATGAATATTTACATTTTTTAAGAGAAAAAGAAGTTTCATATTTTTTTGCAGGAAAAGAAGAATTTAATTTTGAATTAGCTTTAAAAAAAATGAAAAATTTATTTAATGTTAATTCTGTTATTTTAGGTGGTGGTCCTACTATAAATGGAATTTTCTTTGAAAAAAATTTTTGTGATGAAGTTAATCTTGTTATTATTCCTTGTACTGGAGATAATGAATGTGATCAAGGAATTTTTGGAAAAGGAGGAAAATTTGTGGAATTTAATTTAGTAGATTTTAAAAAGTTTGATTCTGGAAGTGTTTTTTTAAAATATAAAAGAAAAGAATAAAAAATAATTTATTTAAAAATATGATTATTTAATTTTTTTTATATTAAATGTATTATTAAAAATAATATTAATAAAAATTAAAAATATTTCATCATTAAATATTTTTTTATAGTGAACAAAACTTTTTATTGATTTTTCCGAAATAAATTATTGTAATTTTAAAAATTGTCTTTTTATTTTTTAATTTAGATTTAAATTTTTAAATATGATAAATTTAAATGGGGATTGGGG